>CAHIKZ030001432.1:195000-217500 GCA_903632075.3 Acanthosepion pharaonis | reverse complement strand
AAAGAGCTTTTTTAAATGGATCGTAGAACAAGTAGTGGTAGGAAGGTAAACATTACTAAGAGCTACAAAAGAAAGGAAGTTGTGGAGAGGCATAACGGTTTACGTGTTTAAGGTAAACGATACGTGGGAGAATAGAGCAAAATAATTAGGCATATAAAGTGGATTATATATTACTATTAAATTCGTCTGGCACGGAGCCAAAGGTGGGAAGAAGGAATTGTGGGGATTAAAAGACATTCATGGCGGCAGCACATAACAACAAAGACGCCCTCCCCTTCGCTTTTTATCTATCTCTCTCTCTCTCTCTCTCTCTCTCTCCCTCTCTCTCTTTCTGTTAATTTCCTGCTTTTGCACTCCCCCACCCCTTCTTAATGGCACTACATTTCTTTCTTCATTTTATTTACTTCCATCTTCAATGTCAACTGACTTGGACACTTGGGAAAATTCTTGTTTTTCTTTAAAAACAATCAATTTAAACTTTTTTTTACGCTTCTCGTTGTCAATCTACGCCAATGAATATTCAAGATTTAAAAAAATTTACTATATTACTTTACATGCATAAGTATTAATTTATATATATATATATATATATATATATATATATATATATAGATAGATAGATACATACATACATACATACATACACACACACATATATATATAAAATATATATATATATAATTATATAACGTACATATACACAGATATGTATATATATATATATATATATATATATATATATTGTATATATATATATATATATATATAGGTATATATATATATACATATATATATATATATATATATATATATATATATATATATATATATATATATGTAGATATATATATGAGATATATGATATATATATATATTTGTGTGTGTGCGTAAGTGAGATTTTGTGAGGGTAAATAGATAGATAATTTCCTCCTTCAGTCAATTTCACTATCTACTTATTCATATTGTAATTTTCTCATATATATATATATATAGATAGATAGATAGATAGATAGATAGATAGATAGATGTGCGTGTGCCTATGTATGCATGTAAATATATATGCATCAAGACAATAGAAGATATACACACACATATGGTGTGTGTGTGTTTGTCTTAATAATGTTCAAATATATGTATATATATTAGAACATTATGCAATTTGGCCACTATATATATGTGTGTGTGTGTGTGTGTGTGTGCATGTATGTGTATGTGTGTGTGCTTTAACAAGTGTATATATATATATATATATATATTTTGTTTTTCATATGCATGAATATTTTTTTTTCTTTCTTTGTATAGAAAAGCCAATATCAATCCGCGCGTGTTCAATATTAACGACAGATCAATTTCCGCGCCGTCATCGACAACTCTGATACAAGGACGTTCAACAAATGGAAATCCAAGATGGTGTTTGGGGACAGAGAGATGGGGAAAAGCCGATAGTTAAATAAATAAAATTCTCTTTCCCGGGCAGGCTCGACGTTTCTCAAAATGGAAATAAAGTAAAAAGTGAATTCAAATTATAGAATAATGATAAAAATTTTAAAAAGAGAATTGAGATTTCTTTAATTATGCTTAAAATGTTTTGTGATTAAATTTTCAAATGACATTTCTTGGAAAAGACAGGTAATCAAACTAAGATCTTAATTTATAAGTATACATACATATATATCTGTGTGTGTTGTGTTTATGTATGTATGCGTATACACACCCACACGCATATATATATATATATATATATATATATATATATATATATATATATATGAAGAGCATCGCTCTTCATTAATGACTTGAGCCCTTTGGCTGCTGTTGTTTGTATACACCCGTATATAATAAGTTAAATTTTCCCTTTTTCTGCTGTGCGCCGATAGCTTAGGTGTAGGATCTGAGACTGCATGCCAAATGGGTCGAGTTTCTATCCTCGCTTGAAACAATCGGATGTCTAGCCACACTGATTACCTGTGATACAGCGAAACAGGCTTGTATGTGGATGACTCTCCCTCTCTCTCTCTCTCTCTCTCTCTATATATATATATATATATATATATATATATATATATATATATATATATATATGCCTTCTGTGTCACCTACCACCTGACGAGCTTATTGGAGTTATTATTTGTTTGTTTTGTTTTTTATTGACCCAAACCCTTTAACACAGCCGTTAGAATAGGGTTTTTTATTTGTTTATTTATATAAATGTGTTAATATGTTTTATTATATAAAAGTCTCCCCCTTCTCTCATTTGCCTTCAACTTGTCTGAAGATCGCATGAGCGTGAAACACGTGTTACCACTTGGGCTATACTTTCATAGGATTTATAGACGTCAAGCTTTTTACTCTGTCTAAGTAATCTAAGCGTTGAACATTTTAGTGCGAAGGCAAGTGTTTTACTGTTTTCTTATTGCTGTCCTTGTTCCTGTTTTATCTTGTTTAAAAGTATTTAGCTCTTTGTCAATAGATAGACGTGAAAACACCTACCATTTTCCAAGAAAATTATCTATCTATTTACCCTCACCAAAATCTCACTTACGCACACACACAAATATATATATATCATATATCTCATATATATATATATATATATATATATATATATATAATGTACATATATATGTATACCTATATATATATATATATGTACACATATATATATATATATATATATATATATATATATATATCTATCTGTATATATGTACGCATATAATTATATATATATATTTATATATATATATGTGTGTGTGTATGTATGTATGTATGTATCTATATATATATATATATATATATATATATATATATATATATATATATATATATCGTAATTAATACTTATGCATGTAAAGTAATATAGTAAATTTTTTAAATCTTGAATATTCATTGGCGTAGATTGACAACGAGAAGCGTAAAAAAAGTAGATTGGGGAAAGTAGGTGTAACTAGTGTTTGACCGAGCTTAATTCTTGTGAAACTGTCTCTTTCCTTATATGTGCTTATTGGACTCTGAAATAAAAAAAATAATCAGTTTTTCTTGCACTTACCTTCAGTAATAGAGCTATAGTACGTTAGGAATAATTATTGTCCTCGTTCTATCCAATTGTGACCCGTGTCTTCACTGGACCCCAACGCTACTGTATGTTACTAACGAAAAGACGGCTTCTTTCTCCGACTCCGACCGTTTTATTAGATGAGATGGACATACGTGGCAGCGTGGAGTCTAAGAGGCAGCGTGAAGAACGATTTCAAATGAACGCATGCCTCCCGTTAGCTTAGAGTCCCTACACATGTGGTCTTAGCCTGTCTCGCGAACCTCGGTGTGGGAAGTGTATCGTCGCTTCAGAATTCTTGAGGCGCTCTGTTGAGTTCGCGCCGTTTTGGACATATCCAAAACCCAGACTAAAGCAATCCATTACTGTCAGAATGCCATACCCACGAGGTATTCTGACCTATCGCTGATCATCATGACCCTGTCCTACGCATGCTGAAACATCAGTTTTATTTATGTCTATATGTATCTGGAAAGTGTTTTATCAAAGGTTGGAAACTCCGAGACTGAAATCCGAAGGCACATTAGTATAGCCAAGGATGCATTCCAAAAGCTAATCAAAGTATTAAAAAACAAAAATTTCGTTAGAATCAAAGAAAAGAGTACTGAAATGTTATGAGATACCTGTTCTCTTATATGGTAGTAAATGCGGGACAATCTCCTCAAAGATGAAACAGAGACTTGAAGCCATAGAAATGTGTTTCTACAGAAGAATGCTAAGGATACTATGAAGCGAATACGTGAGCAACGACGAGTCTTCAGAGTAAATGGAAATAAAAGGAAACTTATACTTAACATCAGGAAGTTGAAATTTCTCGGGCACATAAGGAAAGATGGCTTGGAAAATGTGATACTCACGGGACAGGTTGAAGTCAAGGGGGGGGAGGAAAACAACGTATAACCCCAGCCTAGGAAGCTTGAATAAATTGATTCCGGAACACGGTTTAGGAGGGACAACAAAAAGACAAAAACTTATTAAAAGCTAGGAAGAACAGGAAATTGTGGAGAGCCATGATCGCCTATGCCCTGAAAGGACACGTCACATGGAGAAGAAGATCTCAGTCTATTCATATCTATTTATTAGTACCTAAGAAATGACAATATAGAGATGGCCACGGAGTAAATGTCCAGTTTATTACTTATGCCGATAAAAAAAAAATATATGCCCATCCCAGGAGGCGTTCTCGCCATGCAGTTCCTCTCCTTTAGGGGCGGGACTGGATTCATTGCCCGACGCCTTAGGCGTCACCAAAAGGGGAAGTGTCAAGTGAACTTGGGAAATTTTTCCACGGTTTTGGCATTAACCCACTTTAAATCTCGATTCTGTGCTACATTCGTATAGCAGTCAACTTGGCCGGTGTAAGTAACCTAAAAGTTCTGCCAGATAAAAATAAACTCAAAGTAGCTTGTCAAGGTTTGGAAGATAAGAAAATGGTAATATTAATGGATGTGGTCTCTTGACTGAATTGAATATTGCAAAAGAATTATTTCCTGAAGAGATAAAGATTCCAATAGTAGTTAATAGGTTCATAAACACTAATAAGTTATGATATCCGGCCAAACCTGTGGGTTGCATTTAAAATAATGTCTACTATACCCATTACTCCGGCTACTGGAGAGCGAAGCTTTAGTAAACTAAAGCTTATAAAAAGATACTTGCGGTCGTCCATGACTTAAAACAGATTAAATTGTTAGGCTCGTTTGTCAATAGAAAAGACGTTAGTTGTAGAAAGTGCCTATGATAAAGTATTTGGAAGTAATCTCCCTTGCTTTATGATTACCTCCCTTTGGAGAAATCTTTCTTTTGTAGAGTTCTACAGTCACTACCCTGGTGTCAGTTATTCTAAGTGGAATAAAGACGTAAGTACTTGACATCTGTGTACGTTGAAAGTCTTTTTAAGTTGTAGTGTAAGTTCTGTTTTTACCGACTCATTTGACCAGTGCTTAGCGCTGGACTTTATTTTTGCTGCTCTTGAAATATTTGGTTTGCGTTAAGTTTTAACATTTTAATTTTCTTATATTATTTTTATTGATTTTGATTTTTCCTTTTCAGTTTTTCTTTCATTCTCCCCTAGTTTTTATTTTATTTTTGTTTTGCACCTATTTTTCTACTAGGCCTTTTGATTTAATCTATCTTTTCTAGTTAGAATGAAATTATTTTGTTCTTTATTATTTGGCAGATATTAATTTTATTAAGTTTATCCTAATACTTTTTTGTTTATCGTTGTATATTTTTACATGTTGCCTCGATTATCTGTTTAAATAATAGTTCTGTCTATCTTTCTGTTATTTTATTTGTAGACTTTTTTTTTTTTTTCGTATAATGTCGGCCATTTTAGTTTAATTGCTAGACGTGTTACTTTTACATATTTTGTTTCCCTGGTTTTTACTGTTGTAATTTTAAAAGAAAATATTATTTATATTACTTTTTTTTTTCTGTTTATCTTCTTTTTTTTTTTTTTTTTTTTTTTTTTTTACTCGTACAACCTTTTTGTTTATTTGAACCAAGTTTTTTGTCTTGTTAAATTTATTTTTTTCTTAATTTTTCTGTCTTTATCTTTTCTTCTCTTTGTATAAATTTATTTTATTTTCTCTTAATTTTTGTTTTATTTAAAAGAAAAGTTCTGCGTGTTTTTTAATGTTTTTTTTTTTTTTTTTTTTTTTTGTTTTTTTCGAAAGAAATTGTTTTCTTGGTTAAACCAGTTTTTTGGGTTTTTTTTTTTTCTTATTGATTTGGATATTGTTCTATTTTACATTTCATTTTATTTTTCTCCCACCCTCCCCTTATTTCTATATAATTTACAACAAAGGGAAAAGAGAATCTGCCTGTCTGTGAAAAATCACATTGACTGACCCAATCCGAAGAGAGCTGTTCAAGACAACTTTTAAAAAAATTTCGCCGGATAAAAATGACACTGCGGAGTACCCGGAATTAAAAGGTCCCCCCCTAAAAGTATCAGCGGAAATACTAATGCAGGTACATCCACGAGGTCGCTAAAAGAAAATAGCATAGCATGATGATAAAAGTCGCCAAACTTTACGAAAACAAAATTTTATCGTCTAAATGTTTGCTATTATTAAGAGGAAAGACCAAACTTTTTTTAATAATTTGTTAGAATTTTTCATTTTCAGAACATTCTAAATTTTGGTTAAAAAAAAAATCCTTGTTCCTCTTTGTATCACCGGAACTAGTAAAATAACATACAATTTTTAGCACGTTATTCTTTTATGACAGACATTAATTTGGAAAATTTTGCAAAAATAAACATAATTGTCAGATGTTAATAAAACTTTCGGAAAATATTCACAAATGATGGAAATTATTATAAATGTTTTCATTTTATTAAAGTCATGGCAGAAATATTTTTTTATATAACTGTCCCCTTGTTGACACGGGTTTACAACAACTGGATTAAGCAGAGGTCTATATCTCAACGCTTCACCAGGGACGTGATCAAGTTGCTTTGCAAGAACAAAAACGGTGAGGTGAGACAGGTAATTATCGGTCTTTGACGATGTTAAACACAGAGTTGAAAATTTTAGCCAAGGTCTTAACCGGCTGTTTGCAGGCTGTCCTCACTAGTCTGATTGGCCTCGAGTAAACTTGTGCTGTGAAGAGCAGGACTATTCAAGACAACCTTCTTTTAGTACGCTTGATCAATCGAGCAAGTCAACAGTACGCCGCGCTAATAAATTTTAAGTGAATGGAGTAAGAGCGAAACCTTGCATTTTGTCTCGCTCTATTCGTCAAGGTTGAAGACGAATCTGGTCCTTCGCGGAATTTCCTTACCTGGTGCTACCACCTCGGCCAGATACTCCGCCTACGCTGACGTCGTTTCGGTTCATGTGTCGAGCAGAGTCGAACGAAGTCGGCAAAGACATCAAATGGGATGAAACGGTTACAAGACCCAGGATCAACCGCGAAGTCAGTTGAGTTGCGGTTGGGTTCTTGGAAGGGAGTTTCTCTTTCCAGATCTTTCCTTTGGACGGACGGGCCTGTCAAGTTACTCGGTAACTGGTTCGGTCCACATCTCCTCTTGGAAATCAATTGGTCGTAGGTGCGGAAGAATTCCGAGTCGCAGTTCGTCTATGGTTCCTCGAAGGGGAGTATGTGCCTCATACATCTACCCGATTCTCCACAACCTACTCTCCGTACCACTCCCGTCTACCACTTTATTTACCTCCACCCTTCTGAGGGCGATCTGGGTATTCCTTGCGTTGAGATTCGTCGACATAGGCTTTGCATTTCTTACCCAGGCCGGATGTGTTTGCAGCTTGAGGGGAATGGCAAATTGTGAAAGCAAGATACACGTAAGAATTTCCCATCATTGAGAAGTATGCGATCGTGCGAGGAGAAAGCCGGCTGTTTACCCAGACGCGATTGCTCCTTCTACCACGAATGTAGGTTTTAGCTCTTACGGGCGACGGATGGCTTCTCTAACGTCCAGCCGTTGCCCCGTAAGACATTATACCAGCTGATAGTGAGAGGGAGCGTCCAGGATGACTTGAAAGGCGAGCTCGGTCTGACGAAGCAGGAGGATCGCTGCTCGCTGCTTATGGCCTTGAGCGTCCGCGTTACCACTTCGGCTATCCTTTCATAGGATTTAGCGACATCAAGCGTTTGTACTCTAAGTAATCTATGCGTTGAACATTTTCGTACGTAGCCAATTTGGTCAAAGGTGGGTGTTAGGTCTGTGACACTTTAGGTTGCTAGAAAGAAAGAAGAAAAAAAAGAAAGGCGAGAATTAAATTTAGGTGATAAGAAGCCATCACGAAAAGGACACTAAGCGATGTTATTCTTTTAACAAAGAAAAATGCTAAAAGTTTTATTCTCATTAGCGAGGAAGTAAGGTCGCGGATGTTTCGGATTTAATCTGATTTATGTTACGGGGCGGCGAGTAAGATATATCCAATTTGCCCATGGCAATGGTAAAAATTTCAAGTTGGACAAGCGACCTCCCATAGACTCATTAGTGGGAGGACACCACAACAATATCTCACACTGTTGTAGTACTGCAACTTACCTACCAAAAAAGAAATATTTTCGCGTTATACGGGGACAACAAAACAGCGTATGACAGGGGCCATTTTTAAAAGGATTACGAAATCTAAGCAAGAACTGCAACATCCAGCCAACGAATGCCCAATAAATTCGAGACGAACAAGTTATGGCGCCTTTATCAACGGGCTAAAGAATGCTCAGGT
Organism: Acanthosepion pharaonis; assembly: GCA_903632075.3. Taxonomy (NCBI): domain Eukaryota; kingdom Metazoa; phylum Mollusca; class Cephalopoda; order Sepiida; family Sepiidae; genus Acanthosepion; species Acanthosepion pharaonis. Next base: position 209,241 of record CAHIKZ030001432.1, on the reverse strand, counting down.
AAGACTGAAACTTCTTAAAAACAAATGTCCTAATTCAAGAACAGCCTACGAGCAGGCTTATACATTTGAGGTTGCTCAAGAACAGTCTGTGTTCTCCCTACAGATGATACTGCCGGTTCTGCTCTGAACATACACTCTTCTCGTTCGCCACCCACCTATTCTTATGTGTATAATTCTCCAGGTCCCTCCTTTTTTGACTGCTTTCTGTAACTAGGAAATTCCGAACACTTCAAACCCTTCAGAGTTGCCTATCATTGCTGCTTCTGCAGGTTGTAAATGCCACTTTTGTTGGCTCGGTCTGCATCCATAGTTTTCTTGTCCGGCTAGAGATGCAACGTCTCACAAATATGAGAAGCTTTTCGAAAGTCTGTTGGTCTTCCAAAAATATTTTTTCTAAAACTTTTACTGTCTCTTTATGGTCACTACTATAACAGCTGCGTCTCCGGACTGTTTTCCAAACAGAATAATACAGATTAAAGTTCATGGCGTTTCTGTCGATGCATTGATTGGCACCGGAAACTCCGGTAATTATATTAAGCTCAATATTTTAAAGGCTAATCAATAGAAAATTTTCCCTGTTCTACTCGGGTGTCTATGGCAAATGCTTCTCTATCATCACAGGTGATTAGATACTGTCTGGTTAGCTTACATTTAAAAATATTTTGTATAGAAACCTCAAACTCTCGATAATGAAGAACCTTTCTAGTGCCGTGACTTTCTTCATCATCATTCTCATATCGAGATTCTTTTGGGTGTTCCAAAGCTGTCCTTAGCATTCGTGGCTTAACAGCAGTCAATGTTCAGTACCCGTCATTCTGCTAGAATTTATCTCCAGACTGCAAGTCTAAAGCGATGAAGTCGAGTCGGTGCTTACTTGAGGAGAAACATTTTATAAACACCGAGATTGCGAGGATGCTTGACGAAGGAATTATCGAAACGAATAAAGTCACAATGGAGAGTCCAGGTATTATTAATATCTAAATGACATCCATTAGACATGGCACGTGGAACAAGAACAGCGAGCAAAATAAATGGTTCAGCTCGACATTCAAACCGCCTGAAGAAGGCCAGAGTGTAGAACGCCCGAAAGGTTATGATAAATATGGCAACAAAGATGAGGACGGTAGCCCGAACAAAGTAAATAGTATAAGATAATAATTTTTTTTTTTTAAATCTTGTGTTCAGTTGTATATTTTAATAAAATCGTTATTCCAAATATTCAGTTTTTTCACGTTTTGTGAAAATTTTTAAAAATTATACTTGTAACTGCGCCGAAATTCAGCTTGTCAGGGGATCTAACAACCCAAAAGCCGGCCCTGAATTTCCTTAATACTTCTTTTGGATTTGAAAATATGGTATATCTTGCCTTCAAGGAATCGATGGGTCAGCGAACTGGTAATTTAAAAATGACTTCCAACAAAGTATGATATAATTTGTGCATTTACATTAATCTATGGTTCCCGCAAAAACATCAGCAAAGACGAGTGTCCAATTTTTCTTATTCTTTTTTTTTTTTTTTTTTTTTTTTTTTTTTACGCCATCTCCTCTCCGGGTGTAGGTGAACATGAATCTCCGACATTTTTGTTGCTCTAACTCTTGCCCCTTTACTGCTTTTTGTCCTTCATCTGTCATCCATTTACACAACCTTATCAAATAGTTTACTTGCTATTCTACCCGGCTGTTCGCTGGAGTTCACATTCGATTGCGTCCGGTTTCTTAAGCATTGTTCTTAAGATAGATCTGCTGAGATCTTCCTGGAAAACCCCACTGACGAATTAGGATGGCCAAAGACGCATTCCAAAAGCTGGGTAGACTATTGCGAGGGAGAAGGATTTCTTTGGTAACAAAAAGAAAAAAGAGTACTGATCTGTTATGTGACATCTGCCCTCCCTTACGGCAGCGAATGTCAGACGGTCTTCTCAAAGATGAAGAAGAGGTTCGAGGCGACGGTGATGTGGTTCTACAGAAGGATGATGAGGATATCATGGACCGAGCGTATGAGCAACGATGAGGTCTTGGAGAGGAAGGAAACAAGGAGGAGGCTTCTTCTTAACATCAGGAAGAGGCAGCTGAAGTTTCTGGGACATGTAATGAGAAAAGAGGGCCTGGAGAATCCGATACTCACAGGTCGAATAGAGGGAAAGAGGGACAAGGGAAAGCAATGCATGACATACCTACATACATAAGCAATTGGAATACAAAACCTGGTCTGTGGGAGGTGGGAGAGACGAAACTTGTTGGGACCTACAAGAGATAGGGAGAAGTGGAGAGCCATGATCGGCTACGTCCTGAAAAGGCAAGGCACATAAAAAGTAAGACCCGGATCTTTTGCCTTTAGTTGTATCTAAATAAACCATTTTTTTTTTTTTTTTGTAATGTTATGATTGTCATTCTTTAATAACTTTTCAGAAGACCTCTTAGCAACATTTTTATTAGATTGGACAAGAACAGTCAAGTTGAAGAAAGTCTTCCTCTATTGTCCTGTCAATTTAAACGAGTGAATCTGTCGAAAGCAATTAGCAAAATCGTTTTCACATCTTTTTACTCCGTTCTGACTGTCATGTTGTCTGTTCACAATTATCAAATTTCCTTTTTTTTATTCCCATATTTGCTTCTCGACTATAAAACATGAAAATCTTTTCTTTTATCGCTTCTTTGTTTCCGTAGTTTATTCGATTTTAATAATCCGATGTGATGTAGCGAAGAAAGGCACAATATCGAACTAGAAATTACAAGGTGCAAGGTTCAATCCCCACCGCTCGATATAAAAATCTCTAAAACATGAAACATTTATTGAAGTTTTTTTTAATTCACTCAAGTCTATTATCATATCATGCACTTTCAGAAGATTGTTACGCCCAAATCTATTAAGACTTTTCTTTTAATAAATGTTGTAACCAAGTAAATGGTTAAGTAATAACAAAAACCAGCTTTGCAGATATATCGTATATTAAACAGTAAGTACACCAGAAGAATATTACACGACTAGTGAGAGGGTATCTAATGAACTAGGGCTCAAAACCTGCACTATTCCCTGAAGGCGGAAGAGTCTAACATAGACTCTTTAGAGGGAGGACACCACAACAATAAATTCATTTCTCATGAAAGGTTGCATAACTTTCCTTACAACTGGTGCTGTAGAGTATTTTGGTGTTGTCAACTAATATGTCTTACGTTGACAGTGACATTTTTCAGGAAGTGTTGAAAAATAAATTTCAAAGGTGACAGGTTAACCTACGTGAGAGTGTGATACATATATACCCAATGTATGTATTTAATGTTGTTTTTGGATTATTAGTGTTGGATACTCAATCTTCCAAAGCGCAAGAGAATTCATAGACCTTTGTTTTACGTAAGGGGATTTATGAGCCTCGGTGTTTTTGCGATATTTAGATTAAATGCTGTAAACTTTTATAATCATACTTATTATAAAACCCAGCTTGTGTGTATTGGATCGGATTTCCTACATTTTTCAACCAATTTCAACAAAACTTCACAGGACTACGTAAAGTTATCTTGCGGTGGTTCTGACAGCGCCAAAAAATTGGAAAAACACAATTGTTTTTGCACGAAATCATTTTGAAAACACGACGAAGAGGCATCATTTTCGCGGAATGAAAAGGGGACAACTCATATCGAGTTTTACTTATTATAAAACCCAGGTTGTGTGTGTGTGTGTGTGTGTGTGTGTGTTTGTGTGTGTGTGTGTTCGTTTATATATGGGATCGGATTTCCTACATTTTTCAACCGATTTCAACAAAACTTCACTTTTTTTGGCAGGTAGTGTTTCTTATTGTCTTGCACACTTTTTTCTTTATTTTTACATTCAGAATGCTTTAAAAATTCCATTTACAAGACATAATAACATTCTATTCAATCGGTAGACTCATAACGATTGAAAACAATGCTTTTGTTTGAGTTTGGGTTTGACCAATTCGTTAAAAAAAAAAAAAATAATAATAATTAAGACATGCGTGTCCGTCAACCTTAAACAACTTGTCAATTTTATTTTTCAGTCTTTATGATGGTGGATACTTGATCTATCTCTTACCGTTATATCCCCGGGAAACGCTGGGCTCTACTGCTCGTAGATTATAAATCTTAGGGGTTTGTTAGGGTCATTGAATGATTTATACGAGTTAATTATGTTTTTAATTACTTTTTCATCCTGTTTATAATCAGGATGCATTTGGTTACTATAGAATAAGTTAATGGTGTGTTTATTCTTGTTTACGCCAGGGAGGGTGCCATTTTTTTCTAAGGTTAATTTTATTTGTTCGTCAACAACAAGTTTAGGAAAATTATTTATGATTAGGGTTTAGTTTAATTTTACTGAGTTCCTTATAGAATAATATGTCAAAAAGGTAAGGAAGAAAGAAAAAAAATCAGGAGGGTAAGAAAGAGAGAAAGAAAGAATAAGGAGAAGTAATGTCAAAAGGGTAAGAAATGAAAAAGAAAGAAAGATTGAAAAATAAAATCCAAAGGGTAAAAAAGAAAGAATGGACGAAGAAAGAAAAAATGAGTGAAAATTAAAATCGAAAGAATAAGAAAGGAAAAAAGAAGGATATGAAGAGAGAAGGAAAGGAAAAAATAATGAGTGAAAGAATAAAATCCAAAGAGAGAAAGCAGGAAAGAAAGAAAAATGAATGAAAAATAATTTGGTTACGATACAATAGATTAATGGTGTGTTTATTGTTGTTGCGCCAGGAAGAACGTCATTTTTTCTAAATTTCTTTAAAGTTAATTTTATTTGTTCATCGACAACGTAGATAGGAAAATTATTGTTGATTAGTCAGTTATGTGTCATGAGAGACACACGCTTAGGCGATCAAGTATCTTTCGATACATGACTGACGTGGCAGATTTTTCCCCCACAATAGATTGCCATTTCTTTTCTGCGGTAGACCAGTTGCTACAGAACCCGATCTGTCTTGCTATTTCCCATAGCTGGGGAGAGAAGAGGATTCATACCTTTCCCAAGGGTATTAACACGTAAGTGAATGTTATTTTGATTGGAATTCGAACTCGGCTCTCCGATTCTTCAATCCGAGTCGCTATCCATTAGTCCAGTGATTAGGGATTGGTTTAATTTTGCTAAGTTCCTTATAGAATAATACGCCCGAATAAGAAATTACTTTGTCCTGTAAATTGTTTTGATAACTGCTAATTTTGTATCTGTGAGGACATTCACTTTTGTAGCTAAGTAAACATGCTAGTTTTTTGGGTTTTTTTTTCTTTTGTAAAGTAAGGTGTTAAAATTATGGCTACTGGCACCAAAGTATCAACATGCTACTAAGATGCAAGATGCTACTGGAATGGAAAGAGAACGAAAAAACTTTAATAAAGAACCGGAAACCAAATCCTAAATAGGAAACCTGGGATAAACCGCTACACCTGTTCAAAAGAGTGTGAACCGGGCGATAGGCGAACCTATCTCTATCTATAAAAGGCTGTGTGTGTGTGTGTGACGAATGCACGGCCGCAATTTTCGACGGATGTGCACCAAGTTAGCGGGAAGGCCAAGACCAACTTTGCATTTCCCAACTCCCATCGATAGTGGAAATAATCGATTTTTTCATGCTTCTACGACAGTTTTCATGTAGTTTGCGGCCATTTTCTACTGGCCAGAGTGAGAGCCTATAGCTGGCTGCCACGAATAGGCAGAAAGATTCTACTGGCCAGCGTGAGTGCCAATAACTGACTGACACAAATGTTAACTAGCATACTAGCATGCAAAAAAAAAATCGATAGCTGCATTCGTCAGAAGTGGGAAAAATTTAAATCTACATGGCACTTTACTTTAATTGGCTCATTAGCTTGCTTAAACTCAACGTTGATTCTGATTCCGCAGAACTGGGTTGTTAACATTCTTTTTTCATTCGGTTTTTCCAGTTACGAGTTCTTTTTTAAAGCTGACCGGTTTGTTTCCATTTTGTTTAGTTCTTTTTTCGTAATAGATTTAATGTTTAGTATAGATCTTAGAAAAAATTCGCAGTGTGAGATCGGCAAGAAGTAAGGCATGTAGCAACATCAGCACGGCAATGGGCACTCCTTTTAAAGGCAAGGAAGGGCAAAAATATTTTAAGTCAAGTGATAGTGATTGCTGTATGAGTCGTACGATTTTTGAATCAAGCACGGGTAACGCCGAGCCATGCTGCTAGTCTACTCCTATTTGATGAGATTTTAGAATATGTGAAATGTCGAATAATTTTCAATACCCCTTCGTAAATGCGATTTCATAAAGCACAAAGGGAAAATCCCGATTCCTGTTTTTGCTTTTGTAAAGAAAAAATTTAATTCTAATCTGAATTTTAAACTCAAACCTGACGATCTTTCGTCCAATACTCTAATACTGACCTTGTTTACTTTAACCTATAATTAAATTAAATGTCAGAAAAATTGAACATTTACTGCTAAAATTTTAATTATTATTGTCAGACTTGTCAGCGAGTTATTTAATTGGACAGACAATTATTAAACCTTGTTAGAACGGCTCTTTGAAAACTAGACAAATGCGTTTTGAATGTTTATGGGTTTGATAACTTAAACAAATAGAATTGAAAAAAAAAAAAGGATTTACCCCTTCCGTCAAGATGGCGTTATCGCTAGAATTAAATTAGTGAGATTTCTAGTAGTCTCTCAATCAAGAGAAGCAGCCTTAATCTTTGAGTAGCAAACTAAAAGTTGAGTGATGTGAAATTGTATTTAAGTTTTGTGCCAGTAATTTCCTCGTGTTTTCATCGCTAAATTGACATCGGCGTCAAAACCAGGAATAGATACCAACAGAACAAATGATTAATCTTAGATTGCGAAAAAAAATATCAAAAATTGGAATGCCGATGAAATTCCCCTAGTTCACTGGAAAATCACAGGTTAAATGGCTGGGTAAGGCGAGGAGAGTTGAATGAGCTCGCAAAAAAAGTCATCGGATTTAGTGTTTATGAAAAAAAGATTTTTACGGCTTATCAACCCTTTTATAAAAACGGAAGAAACACGTCTGATATTTTAAAACAACATAAAAACCAAGAATTTCGGAGAATGTAGCGATCAAAACGTTATGATAAAAAAACACCCAACATGCAATTACTCACGAACCCATACATATTGCAGCTGTTAAACAATATTCCATAGAACATAGGCGGACATGACTCTCCACAGCATCCCCTTCTTTAATATCTGTAAATCCTCATGAGGGTCCTTGGGATTGGAGTGATTTTCAAGTTTTGAATTCAGAATAGTTTATATAGCCTGGTTGACCTGCCGAGGCTAGACAATTTAGTCTGCCCTGCTATTTTACCCTATGCTAATGGGAGAAAAAGTGAATTCGATTTGGCTACTTTGTCAGCTGATAATAATAACATTTGTGTTATGGGGTTGAGAACTTCGCTCTGAAGGTACCATGAAGCAGAACCCTTCTTCAATTCCAACAGCATGTCTGGATAAAAATGTGTCATCCCAGAAGATCTGCAGACATTTAGATACAAATCGTTAGAAAGTTGTGCAACATGTTTATGGAGTGTTTGTGGTTGTGTGAGCTTTGTTGGCAGAACTTGAACAACATGGATTCTGTGGTCTGTGACTGTTGTCTTCAGTGGAAGTACACCGGAAGTGTATTGGCAAGAGAACCATGCCCTATTGCAAGTTCTGGATTTACAGAGACTGTTATGCCGGAAGTGCTTAAAATATTCTATATTTCTTTTAGTAATTAAGTGATGAGTAAATGATTTTAACTTGTGTTTTAACAAATGGTGGTAGTAAAGATTTTAAATTGTCTTAACAATTGATAGTGAAAATAAATCAACTTCTGTGTTAAATCTATGTATTGTTATTTTTAATATTACCTGCCTTCATAATAATAAAAATATTTACCAACAAAACAGCATAGGGATTAATTTTACCGACACGGGTAAAATAAACTTAAATAAACTTCCTGTCAGTATTATTTCCTTTGATTTTTTTTTTATACTCTGATGTAATGGAATAACCAGGCACCCCCATGAATGATTACACTATAGGTAGTAAATACCTATAAAGTCAACTGTCTACGGGAGATTGGAAGAGTGATAGAGTGAAGACGCAAGCACTTCCGACTTTCCAAATAGTGGCACTCACTACTACTGTATAACTGTACAGTATTTCATATTGTACTTGTTGTGTACAATAAACCTTTCTTCTATTATCCACCCGGTGTTAAGTATTTATTCCCTTAGCACGGAATATAACAATGGCGACGAGGATTGTAGGAACATAACATAACTCATTTCCTCCCGAGTCCCAACCAGAGAGCTAAAATCAGAAAGAATATCATAAATAAATTAAATAAAACAAACATTTGACATAGTTAAAGCCATTTGTTGAGTGTGACCTTGGATTGTAGGGACAATTCTTTACATTCTCAGAAGACAAATTCTTCCAGGAGTCTCTTTAGTGATTCTATCATAACCTTTTCTAGGCTCCCAAACACAACTGGAATTATTATCTGTCTATATGGGTACTAGTAATAAGGAGTGCTAGAGAAAAGCGATAATAACAAAAATAGCAATATGAACTCCGGTAAAAAAAAATATGCAATGATAACAGCAAAAATTGCAGTATGAGCGCTGGACACAAATGAAGATTATGGAGAAATTGTCAATAATTGAATGTTGTATTCCGTCTCCCTCATTAATTCTTAAGTATTTGTATCTGTGGTTTTCGTTAGTTTATCGCTTTTGAAGTTGGCTTTGGTGAATTTGTCGATTCTAAACTCCATCCTAATGTTTTCGCTGAAGGTTTTAATGGTGAGTAGGTTTTTCTGTTGGTTGTCATCTTTGGCAAACGTTTTAAGATCATCAACATGGAATAGGTGACTCAGTTTGCCATTCTCTGACTTTTATCCGTAACCAGTGTTGTTCAGTAAGCAGCTGACATGCGCTAATGCAAGGCAGATGTGTAATGGTGACATTGAATCTCCTTGGAATATCCCGCTTTTGATGTTGGTCGGGTTTCGATGTTAATGAGCCGTTTGTATGGTTTAGATTTTCTTGCATATTTTCATGTGCTCTGTTATGAATTTGACCGTTGTGGAGTATACATTGTATATTTTTAGGATATTCTTTATTCACGAATATGGTACACTGACAAACGCCTTTCCGTAGTCGATACATGCTATCGATAAGTTCCATTTCCTTGTTTACCCCTCTGACGGGGATGAACTCTAGTAAGACTTTTCTGCGGACATTTCTAAGGTGTTGATTGTCTTCATGTTATTGGCTCCATGAAGTTCGCTTTCTAGTATCAAACACACTCTCCTATAATATCTTCCGGATCTTTGTATTCATAATTGAATGTTGTATTCTGTCTCCTTCATTAATTCCTCGATCTAGTTCCTCAATCTTGTTCTTGATTACGAGGTCTAAATCTGTAGTTTTCGTTAGTTTACCACATTTGAAGTTGGCTTTGGCATATTTGACGATTCCGAACTTCATCCTAATGTCTTCGCTGAAGGTTTTGATAATGATGAGTAAGATTTTCTCTTCGTTGTCATCCTTGGCAAAAGTTTTAAGATAATCAATATTGAATAAGTGATCCAGTTTGCCATTCTCTGACTTTTATCCGTAGCCATTGTTGTTCAGTAGGCAGCTGAGATGCGCTAATGCAAGACAGAAGAGTAATGGTGACAATGAATCTCCTTGGAATGTCCCGCTTTTGATGTTGATCGGTCTCGATGTTAATGACCCGTTTGTATGGTTTAGATTTAGTGTCAGTTTTTCATGATTTCTCTTATGAATTTGACCGGTTGTGACGCATACACTGTATACTTTTAGGCTCTTCTCTATTCCTGAGTATGGTACACTGTCGAATGCCTTTCATTCTATCAATAAGTTCCTTTTTTTTTCTTTTTCTATTAGACATTTCGTTCGAAGAAGCAAAATCATGAAAATAGAAGACAAAGAAGAAAACGGGTGGTGTATGGGATTTGAAAAGACGTGTCATTCTGTCTCCTTACGGCCGTATCACGTTGAAACACAGCTTCTCGTAGGACCACGGAAGTTAAGCAAGATCGTGCCTGGTGAATGTCTAGATGAGTAACCGCTTGGGAATGCTGAAAGATGCTGAAAGCTCCGATGTGCAGGTGGTGTTTGGTTTGGTTTATTTTGTTTAACGGCATATCAACCTCAATGGGTTATTTAATGTCGACAACATTTTTAGGATAGATTCGTATGGATAGAGTATGTATTCTTTGGTTTAGATTGGTTTAGTTTATTTTGTTTTATGTCATCAAACTCAGTGGGTTATTTAATGCTGACAAAAATGTTTATTGCTGGTAATATTTTGTTTTCTCAAAAGTCTGTTTCTGGTAATATATTTCCTTCAAAATTGTATTGCTGGTAATAGTTAACTAGTTGTCCATAGCTGGGACCCTAACAGGTGCTACTGGGTCAGGGTGGACCTGGGAACACCAGCAATTAAGAGGTGGTTCCACGCTCCTCAAAACCTCCTGATCAGAGGCCTTGCTGCTGGACGTAGTTTAACGTCTTACCCAGGACGCGGCTGTAGTTTAACGTCTTACCCAAGACGGTGCAGCTTGTGTAAAGAATAACAGCTTGGAATATGGAATCGGCGAGCCGATTTCCAATTCCAATCGTGTTTGTTATATTTACTTACACGCAAATATCCTTGGAAAGGTATGAATTTAAATACTCTCCGTCTCAGCTTTGGATTAAATAGTCAGACTTTCTTCAGAATATCTCCAAAACAATTCTTATAATCCGAGGATATTTCTGGCTTTAAAATAACCATCAAATGTTGATAAGCCGTAAAAAACAAATATTTTAATTAATTGTCGAACCACATTTCTGTTGCCTACTCGATTTTAACTCAACAATCTCAGAAGTTTCGTATTGGAGGAAATGCTTAAACTTAGCACAAACTTGCAACCATCACTTCTTCTTCTTCTATGTACCGTGTCTCTTCATGACACCATATCTTTCTATCCTTTGCGACCCTTAGCATCGTCTCTCCCGGAGCCACGTCTCCTGCACCTTGTTCCTCTATCCATCCATACAAGCACGTCTGGTAGTCGGCCCGCTACCATCCCCTATCTCTATTACACTCGATATGCCTTGTGAGACTGACGTTTTCCGAGCCTTCCTTCCTCACTTAATACCCTTGACAAATATCCTTAATAAAGGTATGAATTTACCTCTTCTCCGCCTCAGTTATGGGTTAAATAGTTGAACTTTTCTCAGTAAATCATTATTATCGCCAAAACAATTCTTACAATTTAAAACTATATTCTGACTTTGAATAAAGTGCAAAATGTTGATACGATGTAAAAAAAAACAACAAATTAATCAGTCAAATCCTGCAATAGCCACAAGGCAAATTCTTATAAGGGTAGGAAAAAGATGGAGATCTTTGAAGACTGTTGTCACTCAATCTTCATCGATATTCAACGGGCAATTAAACTACAGAAGACAGAAATAATCAAATAAAGGGATTTTCCCTTAAATATTGGTAATTCTTAAAAAGAATAAAAACTTGTAATTTCAAATAAAAAAAAATTTTGATCGAATTTCACGCCATCAAAGAAAGTCAAGAAATAGACTTTGACCAACCTGAATTAAAACTGACCAAACACAAATTCAATCAAAGACGAGTAGCTGAACGAATGATAATAGCAAGTACCGAAAATGTCTGTAATTGAATTAATGTAGCACAACTTCACCTAGCAGGCACTTCCCTACTTCGACGGAAAACTAGAAGGAGTATTTTTTTCTACTCTGGTTTGGAAATGAGATTTCTTTCTTTCTTTAAGCAATTCTCACGATTTCAGCTTACGTAAGTCTCGCGAACTCGATTCGATCTTTTTTTTTATTTTTTTATTTATTTATTTCTCTAATTTGAATTTATAACGTAAACAATGTAGCTTAGTCACTGTTTCATTTATTTCTCAAGAGTGATCAAGGATTGCAAAAGCTTTCCAAATATATATGTTTTAACAATAAATCATCCGTTGGAATTACAAATTTTTATTCTTTTTAATTCGACGTCATCAATGGAATCAAGCGTTTTTACAATTGGTAATTCTTATCTGCTCATCTTACAAAACGAAATAGAGAGTCGCACAATGAACAACAGTATTCAACATATTTGTGAATTTATCAAGTTTGCTTGTCATTGTCATCCATTAAGTACCGTTTATGCGGACAACATAAAATGCCGTTTTCACCTTGATATGTAGTGGACCGTGTGTTGTTTGCGTGTTGTTGTATTAGAAACACGTCTGTAACTCCTGGTAGAATATTAAAAAGGTCCAACTAAAAGAAAATTGACGGACCCAAGTTGAGACCAACTGAAGATAAAGGCAAACAGGACCGATATATATATATAAACAAATATATGTATTAAACAAAACAATTTTACAACGGACATAGACAATAATATGTGCGTGTGAATTTTTGTGTCTGTTCTTTGGTGAATGTTCGTACGTACGTGTATGTGTGTATAATGTTCATGGCGTCTCCCACAAATGGGAAGACGCGGATCTTCTAAGAGAGCTTACATTGTAGTCGCTGAAATGAAGAAATGAAAAAGAGAACGAGGCGAGAAGTCGCCCACTATTTATAGCATAGGGAGAATGACCCCTAGTGATAATTAGGGAATCAAGGAGGAGCTAAATCCGACAGATACATATGTTAGTTGTTCGAAACCATTTCGCTTACCCTCGCTATTTTTTTCTAACCTGTATCTTTGCTGAACTTTGATGCATTGTTTCATGCCCCTTGCATTGTCTTGGATTCTTTGTTCTTGCGTTTTATAATTTTTTCCCCTTTTAACCATTTTGCTTCCGTATCAAACGAATCATCGACAACCAAAAATAAAAGAAACGGAATATTTCTAATAATAATGGTAAAATTTCATGTGTTTCCTTAGAGAGAGAAACTAAAGACCGGAGACTAGAGGTAAAGACAGCAGTAAAAGTGGCAAATCTTGGTTCGTCTATACAAATTGAGTTACGGGAATGTAATGTTAGTCGACATTCGGTTTTGGGGCCTCGTTTATTGAATTATACTCCAGCCGACCCTGCAACCTTTCTTGGCCGATGCGGAACATGGTGGTCGTAACAAGAGTCCAAGTGCCCCCAGCAAACGATATTCTGTTCTAGTGTTCGAGATTTTGCGATAATTCGATACCGTGATATCCGCTTTTTGAAACGTAAACCTGAATGTTTGTTGTATTTTATGCTACGTTTTGGATATCAAAATGCCGCTTGTATTCCCGAAAGGAGGAAAGGAGACATGAAAAGGCTCTATCGCTCACGCGTTTTCTGAGACAATTCTCACCGTTCCAGAAAGAAAACTGGAATTTCTTCAAAGAAGAAATACAGACGGCACTTAAGTAGGAACAAATAACGCTACATGTAAAAATAGATGTATATCGATCATGTCTATAGAATTATATTAGAATTTGGATGCAGGTCTAACATATGGAGTTGCTGAATAGCACAGTGGTTATAAGCACGGACAAGGAAATAAGTAAATAGATTTTTTATATATGTATCTAGAGTTATAGGAATTTTTTCCAAACACGGTCAACCCATTGTGACCGTGTTCATAGATTCATACATAAAAATACATAGATTCAGTTAAAAAATACAAAAAATAAAAATCATACTTGATAATGGGCAAAAGAATAGCCGAAAGCGCTCGTATATTCAAAACATTTGGATAATTTTTATACAATTTATATACAGAAAAGAAACATATTCGAAACAAGAAAAATCAAATGAAAAGCAGTATCTTGTCCGTGCTGTTTAATGAAACTCTGGTGTCATAGCAGAATAATTGTAGTATGGTATGTTATTATGAACACTTATTGCCCACCATCTGAATTGACCTGGCGGTGGAAACCAAGGTTGTGTGCGGTTATATAAGGTGTTTTTGCCACTTCATCATATATATATATATATATATATATATATATATATATATATATATATATTGTTACGAATTTGGACCCTGGGGCTAGTCAAATTCATCTCTCTCTCTCTCTCTCTCGCTCTCTCTCTCTCTCTCTCTCACACCAGCGGCCATAGACGAGACGTCTGGAAATTAAAGTGTGTCAAGGTCGCGTGCGGGTCGATTGGCGGTTGCCACCCACTCTTGAAATGGTCTTGTTATTAATAGTAATAAGCCAGCAAACAGCCTTGGCAATAAACGGCCGTTGTAAGGGAAGAATTCTAGTTGGTCGATGCGA
>CAHIKZ030001432.1:140000-190000 GCA_903632075.3 Acanthosepion pharaonis | reverse complement strand
GCGAGTTATATTAATGAAAATTTGTATCGATAGGACTGTTTAATCATTTTACCCGAAGGAAGGCAATAATGCCACTAAGACGCAAGAGGTTACTGGGAGAATGAGAAGGACTTAGAAGGAACCGAAAACTCAGTCTTAAACAGGAAAGAAGGGATAAAACTCTGATAGTGAAGGAGTGCGAACGGGACTTGCAATGTTATTTAACAGGTCAATGCATAACATTTGCAAAACAATACTGATTTATTTCTGTAAAGACATTTTCATCTTCATTTCCTATAAAAAAAAATGATATTGTTATTGTACAACGTGTCCGCCATTGTCTATCATCGACCTCAATCTGCACATAAACAATTCTTATGCCCATAAAGCAAATCCGATCGGTAACCACTCTACATCGAGTCGCTCTTGGGCCTTCTGTTAGATGAACAACAACATAAAATGTGTTTTTGGCGGTTCTTTTCTTAAAAGTAAAACAGCTAAAAACTAACGACGTCAAATCTGAACTGTTTTTTTTTTTTAAGGTGGCTATTCTAAAAGATATTTTTTGAATAAGCAAAATGATTTAAAATAGTTCCATTTTTCTACGTTATCCAACTCCAAAAATAGATGTACATTTTTTAGATCGTAGAGTTTATTGTTTTAGGACGCGTGTGCCTTTTCCCTACTGATGTCCCGGTGAAAATTCTTCCTCATTCAGTTCTATCGCCAGTCTTCTTCTGTCAGTGGTGCATAGTGGTTGTCTGGGGGGAAGTAACCAAAGAACGTTTTCAAGGACTGACGCATTTAATATAGTAATTACAGTGAGATGTTTAGTTTTATTTTGTATCTTTTTTTAATGTTAAGATCATTTTCGAATTTAATGGAAAAAAGTAGGTATAATTTGTAGAAAGAAATGACCGTTTGGTTAATTGGAGCAAACATTTCATAAAGCCATTAAAAAGAAAAAAAGTAATGTATTCTCCCGGATTCGTTGTTTCCAGTCAACTTTGATCTTTAAAGATTTAAATGCAATGTCAATCGTTATCTTCTGCCGTCTTAAATCTTGTTCTTTTATTGTTGTCTATACGTAATAGTGTTTTATCATATACTCTAACCCTCAGAAACCACTTGTGTCTTAGTGGCTTTATTACCTTGCTTGGGATGAAATGATTAAAGAAAACCACAAATCAGTGACGAAAGAACGAGAGGAAATATCTGAACGAGAAGAAAAGACAAACAAAAAGCAGATATTGAAAAGTTCTATGAGGGAAAATTAAAAGAAAAGGATTTATTAACAAACACAGAGTGTAAAATAATTAAAGATGGAAATACCCAAGAAAAATAATCCAGTAAATTAAAAAAAATTATATTTGAAGGGAAAGAGACAGAGAATTATTAGAAAATAAAAGTTTAGGCGATGGAGTAAAAGCAGAGGAAGAAATTGATATAGAAAAAGAAAAATATGAAAAAGAAAGATTCTTAGAAAGAAAGTTACAAACAGAGAGAACGAATTCTAAGGAATCGTTTGTAAAGAGGAAAGACTAAATTACTGTGAAAGATACAAATAAATTATAAAAAGAAAGAAAGAAAGAAAGCTGGAAAAGGGGAAAGAAACATAGAAAAGAATTAACAAAGTGAATGAAAAAGAAGAAAAAGAGATTCAAGGGGAAATTATAATAAAGAAGATTCAAGGAAGGAAGGAAGGAAATAAATAAAATAAATAAATAATTGAATGATAAAGATAAATACAGAAAGAAAAAAATATTCTACGGAAAAAATACTAACAGAAAGAAAATTCCTGGAGAATGAAAAATTAATTGAATGAACGCGATAAATATAGAGAAATATTCTTCTAAGTAAAAATACAGACAAGGATAAATAAATAAATAAAGAGAGAAAGAAAAAGAACAATGGTTGGAAAGAAAAAATAAAGAAATAAAAATAGGAAAAAAAAGAGAGAAGTTTAAAAAGAAATGGAGAAAATTTATACAGAGATATTATTGATAAAAATAATTCTTAGAGCCCAAAATTAAAGAACGAAAAGAATTTATTCAAGCATGAGAAAACAGAACGCTTGAAATATCAAATATCAATTGTCTTTATACAATAAAGCTCTTCAAGGTTATAATTCCAAAAGATAAAAGGTGATAACTTGCAGCTGGCCCTTGAACCCTGGAGGTCCACTCTCAAATTTGTTAGTCTGACTGTCATGGCGGCCATCAGCCATGACAGTTATTGCCTTCCCCGCGCATGCGTGAAGGGCAAGAATCGAAGAGAATCAAAGGAAAATATTCAAGTGCCTTGGATTACTGTCAGGGATTTGATGCTGAGAAAACTTCCAAATCGATGCCGAACAAATCAAACTCCCTGTAAACATAAGTGCAGGCAAGAATATTTACTTGTTTGCATTTTCAAGTGCACACAGTCGTATCTGTGAAAAGCTACTGCCCAGAAAACAAAATCTTAGACTAGAGTTCGAATTCGGTCACTATGCTACTTTCACTTTTCCACTAATTATCAAGGCATGAATCACATTTTCCCTGCGGTATATACCATCGTCGTGTTATCATGAAAGTAAACAAGGACATAACTGTCAGATAGGAATGAACAGATTATTTATCTAGCCATATAATAGGAATAGTAGATAGCGGCTCGGATTGAGGAATCGGAGAGCCGAGTTCGAATTCCAGTCGCATCCATTACATTCACTTACTTTGCAAAAAGGTATGAATCCTCTTCTTCTCGTTCCAGCAATGGGTAAATAGCAAGATAGTCTGAATTCTCTAACCTCGGGTGACAACCGGTCTAGGAGAAGAAAAAACTCTGAATTCAAAACCAGACTGGGCAGACAGGGTTCTAAAGCCTTGGCTGACAACCGGTCTAGGAGAAGGAAAAAACTCTGAATTCAAAACCGGACTGGGCAGACAGGGTTCTAAAGCCTTGGCTGACAACCGGTCTAGGAGAAGGAAAAACTCTGAATTCAAAACCGGACTGGAGAAGGCTGGATTTCGTCAGGATATCATGCCCAAGAAACACCACTTCTACTGTAACTAAAAATAAATAACAAAAGTAGCAGCTGCTATATCTTTTATCATTACTGACAATATGAAATCGACCTTATCCATCTGATTGTCTTCAAACGAATACTTATTACCATTTCTTTACAACTGTTTCTGCCAGTTATATCTCTACGCAATTCTTCCTTTTTGGTTCTCATCTCATTTATGAGTTGATCAATTAAGGTTCTTGCTAGCCTACCTCTTAATCTTTTCCCATAATTTGGATCCCACACTGTAACGTGATGAACAACTTCTTTCTTCAACAATGGCAACTAATCCGCTTTCGCCCTTCATAGATTGTTCGTAAACTTGGTGTAAGTTCCCATGTAGTTGTTCATTGGCCATATATATTTTCCAATTGACGTTTAGCACCGCTCTCAAAAGTCAGTGCGTTCAATGGTTGAATAACATCTGGTTTCTTTGCCAATGATTTCGCTATCGTCCAACTGCTTGACCCGTGTAAGAGATCATTATTTTACAAGAATATTCACTTGAGGTAGAGGGTTACAGTTTGTTATGAGGTCCACCCCTTTTTCATATAAAAGGACTCTACCAGTGTACCTGGAGTCAGTCAGTATACAGAGAAGACTGAGATTGTTATTGAGTTGGGGGTAGAGTAATAGTGTGAGGTAACCGCTTGTAGAAGTCAGTTGCAAGCACGTAGACTACAAGGAAGTCCTTCTTCGAGACTATATATATATA
Source organism: Acanthosepion pharaonis (assembly GCA_903632075.3). Lineage (NCBI taxonomy): Eukaryota > Metazoa > Mollusca > Cephalopoda > Sepiida > Sepiidae > Acanthosepion > Acanthosepion pharaonis. The sequence goes on along the minus strand of CAHIKZ030001432.1, from coordinate 186,260 downwards.
TATATATATATATGTGTGTGTGTGTTATTATTGCTACTAACCGCATTCCTGGATTTACTAACAGTATTACCCTTTGTATTATTGTGTAAATACATTTATTTGTTATATTTCATTCCTGCGTGTGTCATTCATTCGAGACCGAATTTCATTTCGGAATCCACAACACAGTTTAAGAAGTAGGAGCCACAGTTTATGAGGATATGTGGGGATTGCCCGGGTTAAGATTGTAATTCTCGGTGAAGCAACCTCTTGGGAGTCGGTTTCATAAAGTGGCGATTCATAGGAAGAATCTCCCCGAGTGGAGCTCACATCCCATCAATGGAATACGAAGGGAAAGAGGGTAAGTTCCCTACATCGGGCGTGGCTGTGAAGGGTAGAACTGTAGGAATTCAATAATATGGCTCGTCTGAGCACTTTCCATGGGAATAGCAATAGAATAGCGAAAGGCTTGGAACGATTTTCGTCTGTGGGAAAGAGGATGTAAGGGGAAAAGTGATTCATCGTCTACAAGGCCGAGTAGACGCTTTTTGATTCTATCGAGACTGGAAAGTGAAAACTGGTCAACTCCTGCAGCGTCACTTACGGCAATACTCCATCCGATCATTGGCAATTGGACTCCATTTTCGTCCCTGATCTGTCTCTTGTAAAGGTACAGGAAAGCAGGAGGAGTCAGGTACTTACTGAAGCAGTACAGGGAGACTTTTATTTTAAATTGATGTTAAGAGTTAAATGATGCTAAATGCTAAAAAAAAAAGTCAATTAATTTAGATCGACATTTTGAAAGTTACATTATGCCTTCCTTATTTACGCTATTTTTATTGGGAGTTTTGTAAATAATAACTCCTCTTCCCAGATTCTGTTCCTGTTTTATTGAAAGGCACGAATTCTGTTTTATTTTCATTAATGTGGAAACCAACTTCTACTACCGCAGATTCTAATCAAATAAGAAATATTTTACATATTCAAGAGTGTATGTGATAATGATTTCAGCATAGAGATTGTCTCTTCTTTTTAGGTAAGCACAATACTTTTCGCATCTTTAGCTGCAATGAGATTGCGTGGTCATAGCTTCATCATTTTGCAGTTGAAATGGCTAGATGTAACCGTAAGTTCTATGCTAACAGTTTCTTCTCTCTCACTTCTCATTTGTAAAACACTATTCCGGCCTTTTGCTTTCCAGTCAACTTTGATCTAAAAAAAGGTACCTATTGTCTTTTTAAATCCTTTTCTTTTTGTTTCTCCTTAATATGTTTTTCTTATATTCTTTCACACCCAGTAAACGTTTGCATTTTAGTGGCTTTATTGACTTGCATCTGTTGGATTTTTTTTTTTTTTTTTTTTTTTAGCAGAATATCAACCTCATGGGTCATTTAATGCGGAAATCTACATATTTTGTCCGGATTTTTTGTTTTTGTTTTTATAATAATAGTTTTAGTGATACAAGTCTTACTAATGAACCCATAGCTGGTGGGGAGAATAGGTTGATTGATACCTTTCCCAAGTGTATTTGCGCGTAAGGGAATATAATGAATGCAACTTGAACTGGAACTCGACTCTCCGATTAGCAAATTTCAAACTATATTTTTAAGATGAGATATTGAAATCTATTTACACTATTTACATTGTTTGGACTGTTGTCCTCATCTTTATTAGCATATTCACCTTCAACATCAGTCTCTATTTCTCAGATGAGGTATTGTAACTATTTACACTATTTACATTGTTTGGACTGTTGTCCTCATCTTTATTGCCATATTCACCTTCAACATCTGTCTCTATTTCTCAGATGAGGTATTGTAACCATTTACACTATTTACATTGTTTGGAGTGTTGTCCTCATCTTTATTGCCATATTCACCTTCAACATCTGTCTCTATTTCTCAGGTGAGGTATTGTAACTATTTACACTATTTACATTGTTTGGACTGTTGTCTTCATCTTTATTGCCATATTCACTATTTCTCAGATGAGTGTTGTAACTAACATCTGTCTCTATTTCTCAGATGAGTCTCTATATTGTAACTATTTACATTATTTACATTGTTTGGACTGTTGTCCTCATCTTTATTGCCATATTCACCTTCAACATCTGTCTCTATTTCAGATGAGGTATTGTAACTATTTTTACATTATTTACATTGTTTGGACTGTTGTCCTCATCTTTATTGCCATATTCACCTTCAACATCTGTCTTTATTTCTCAGATGAGGTATTGTAACTATTTACACTATTTTTACATTGTTTGGACTGTTGTCCTCATCTTTATTGCCATATTCACCTTCAACATCTGTCTCTATTTCTCAGATGAGGTATTGTAACTATTTACATTATTTACATTGTTTGGACTGTTGTCCTCATCTTTTATTGCCATATTCACCTTCAACATCTGTCTCTATTTCTCAGATGAGGTATTGTAACTATTTACATTATTTACATTGTTTGGACTGTTGTCCTCATCTTTATTGCCATATTCACCTTCAACATCTGTCTCTATTTCTCAGATGAGGTATTGTAACTATTTACACTATTTACATTGTTTGGACTGTTGTCCTCATCTTTATTGCCATATTCACCTTCAACATCTGTCTCTATTTCTCAGATGAGGTATTGTAACTATTTACACTATTTACATTGTTTGGACTGTTGTCCCTCATCTTTATTGCCATATTAACCTTCAACATCTGTCTCTATTTCGCAGATGAGGTATTGTAACTATTTACACTATTTACATTGTTTGGACTGTTGTCCTCATCTTTATTGCCATATTCACCTTCAACATCTGTCTCTATTTCTCAGATGAGGTATTGTAACTATTTACACTATTTACATTGTTTGGACTGTTGTCCTCATCTTTATTGCCATATTCACCTTTCTCAACATCTGTCTCTATTTCGCAGATGAGGTATTGTAACTATTTACACTATTTACATTGTTTGGACTGTTGCCCTCATCTTTATTGCCATATTCACCTTCAACATCTGTCTCTATTTCTCAGATGAGGTATTGTAACTATTTACACTATTTACATTGTTTGGACTGTTGTCCTCATCTTTATTGCCATATTCACCTTCAACATCTGTCTCTATTTCTCAGATGATGTATTGTAACTATTTACATTATTTAGATTGTTTGGACTGTTGTCCTCATCTTTATTGCCATATCCACCTTCAACATCTGTCTCTATTTCTCAGATGAGGTATTGTAACTATTTACACTATTTACATTGTTTGGACTGTTGTCCTCATCTTTATTGCCATATTCACCTTCAACATCTGTCTCTATTTCTCAGATGAGGTATTGTAACTATTTACACTATTTACATTGTTTGGACTGTTGTCCTCATCTTTATTGCCATATTCACCTTCAACATCTGTCTCTATTTCTCAGATGAGGTATTGTAACTATTTACACTATTTACATTGTTTGGACTGTTGTCCTCATCTTTATTACCATATTCACCTTCAACATCTCTCTATATTTCTCAGATGAGGTATTGTAACTATTTACACTATTTACATTGTTTGGACTGTTGTCCTCATCTTTATTGCCATATTCACCTTCAACATCTGTCTCTATTTCTCAGATGAGGTATTGTAACTATTTACACTATTTACATTGTTTGGACTGTTGTCCTCATCTTTATTGCCATATTCACCTTCAACATCTGTCTCTATTTCTCAGATGAGGTATTGTAACTATTTACACTATTTACATTGTTTGGACTGTTGTCCTCATCTTTATTGCCATATTCACCTTCAACATCTGTCTCTATTTCTCAGATGAGGTATTGTAACTATTTACACTATTTACATTGTTTGGACTGTTGTCCTCATCTTTATTGCCATATTCACCTTCAACATCTGTCTCTATTTCTCAGATGAGGTATTGTAACTTTATTTTTACATTGTTTGGACTGTTTTACATTGTTTGACTGTTGTCCTCATCTTTATTGCATATTCACCTTCAACATCTGTCTCTATTTCTCAGATGAGGTATTGTAACTATTTACACTATTTACATTGTTTGGACTGTTGTCCTCATCTTTATTGTATTCACCTTCAACATCTGTCTCTATTTCTCAGATGAGGTATTGTAACTATTTACACTATTTACATTGTTTGGACTGTTGTCCTCATCTTTATTGCCATATTCACCTTCAACATCTGTCTCTATTTCTCAGATGAGGTATTGTAACTATTTACACTATTTACATTGTTTGGACTGTTGTCCTCATCTTTTATTGCCATATTCACCTTCAACATCTGTCTCTATTTCTCAGATGAGGTATTGTAACTATTTACACTATTTACATTGTTTGGACTGTTGTCCTCATCTTTATTGCCATATTCACCTTCAACATCTGTCTCTATTTCTCAGATGAGGTATTGTAACTATTTACACTATTTACATTGTTTGGACTGTTGTCCTCATCTTTATTGCCATATTCACCTTCAACATCTGTCTCTATTTCTCAGATGAGGTATTGTAACTATTTACACTATTTACATTGTTTGGACTGTTGTCCTCATCTTTTTATTGCCATATTCACCTTCAACATCTGTCTCTATTTCTCAGATGAGGTATTGTAACTATTTACACTATTTACATTGTTTGGACTGTTGTCCTCATCTTTATTGCCATATTCACCTTCAACATCTGTCTCTATTTCTCAGATGAGGTATTGTAACTATTTACACTATTTACATTGTTTGGACTGTTGTCCTCATCTTTATTGCCATATTCACCTTCAACATCTGTCTCTATTTCTCAGATGAGGTATTGTAACTATTTACACTATTTACATTGTTTGGACTGTTGTCCTCATCTTTATTGCCATATTCACCTTCAACATCTGTCTCTATTTCTCAGATGAGGTATTGTAACTATTTACACTATTTACATTGTTTGGACTGTTGTCCTCATCTTTATTGCCATATTCACCTTCAACATCTGTCTCTATTTCTCAGATGAGGTATTGTAACTATTTACACTATTTACATTGTTTGGACTGTTGTCCTCATCTTTATTGCCATATTCACCTTCAACATCTGTCTCTATTTCTCAGATGAGGTATTGTAACTATTTACACTATTTACATTGTTTGGACTGTTGTCCTCATCTTTATTGCCATATTCACCTTCAACATCTGTCTCTATTTTCTCAGATGAGGTATTGTAACTATTTACACTATTTACATTGTTTGGACTGTTGTCCTCATCTTTATTGCCATATTCACCTTCAACATCTGTCTCTATTTCTCAGATGAGGTATTGTAACTATTTACACTATTTACATTGTTTGGACTGTTGTCCTCATCTTTATTGCCATATTCACCTTCAACATCTGTCTCTATTTCTCAGATGAGGTATTGTAACTATTTACACTATTTACATTGTTTGGACTGTTGTCCTCATCTTTTATTGCCATATTCACCTTCAACATCTGTCTCTATTTCTCAGATGAGGTATTGTAACTATTTACACTATTTACATTGTTTGGACTGTTGTCCTCATCTTTATTGCCATATTCACCTTCAATATCTGTCTCTATTTCTCAGATGAGGTATTGTAACTATTTACACTATTTACATTGTTTGGACTGTTGTCCTCATCTTTATTGCCATATTCACCTTCAACATCTGTCTCTATTTCTCATATGAGGTATTGTAACTATTTAAATTTATTTAAATTGTTTGGACTGTTGTCCTCATCTTTATTGCCATATTCACCTTCAACATCTGTCTCTATTTCTCAGATGAGGTATTGTAACTATTTACACTACTTACATTGTTTGGACTGTTGTCCTCATCTTTTATTGCCATATTCACCTTCAACATCTGTCTCTATTTCTCAGATGAGGTATTGTAACTTTTTACACTATTTACATTGTTTGGACTGTTGTCCTCATCTTTATTGCCATATTCACCTTCAACATCTGTCTCTATTTCTCAGATGAGGTATTGTAAATTTACACGTTTACATTGTTTGGAACATTGTCCTCATCTTTATTGCCATATTCACCTTCAACATCTGTCTCTATTTCTCAGATGATATAGGTATTGTAACTATTTATGTTATTTACATTGTTTGGACTGTTGTCCCTCATCTTTATTGCCATATTCACCTTCAACATCTGTCTCTATTTCTCAGATGAGGTATTGTAAAATATTTACACTATTTTTACATTGTTTGGACTGTTGTCCTCATCTTTATTGCCATATTCACCTTCAACATCTGTCTCTATTTCTCAGATGAGGTATTGTAACTATTTACACTATTTACATTGTTTGGACTGTTGTCCCCATCTTTAAATGAATATTCACCTTCAACATCTGTCTCTATTTCTTTAGATGAGGTATTGTAACTATTTATAAGACACATTGTTTGGACTGTTGTCCTCATCTTTATTGCCATATTCACCTTCAACATCTGTCTCTATTTCTCAGATGAGGTCATTGTAACTATTTACACTATTTACATTGTTTGGACTGTTGTCCTCATCTTTATTTTCATATTCAAAATCAACATTTGTCTCTATTTCTCAGATGAGGTATTGTAAAGGTTTACACTATTTAATTGTTTGGACTGTTGTCCTCATCTTTATTGCCATATTCACCTTCAACATCTGTCTCTATTTCTCAGATGAACATATTGTAACTATTTACAGTATTTACATTGTTTGGACTGTTGTCCTCATCTTTATTGCCATATTCACCTTCAACATCTGTCTCTATTTCTCAGATGAGGTTGATTGTAACTATTTACATTATTTACATTGTTTGGACTGTTGTCCTCATCTTTATTATCATATTCACCTTCAACAACATCTGTCTCTATTTCTCAGATGAGATATTGTTCTATTTACACTATTTACATTGTTTGAACTGTTGTCCTCATTTTATTGCCATTTCACCTTCAACATCTGTCTCTATTTCTCAGATGAGGTATTGTAACTATTTACACTATTTACATTGTTTGGACTGTTGTCCTCATCTTTATTGCCTATTCACCTTCAAAACATCTGTCTCTATTTTCTCAGATGAGGTTATTGTAACTTTTACACTATTTACATTGTTTGGACTGTTGTCCTTATCTTTATTGCCATATTCACCTTCAACATCTTTTTCTATTTCTCAGATGAGGTATTGTAAAATTTACAACTTATTTACATTGTTTGGACTGTTGTCCTCATCTTTATTAAAGCCCTAATCAATCTTCAACATTTGTCTCTATTTCTCAAATGAGTATTGTAACTATTTACACTATTTACATTGTTTCTTTTATTAACTGTTGTCCTCATCTTTAATTATTCATATTCCACCTTCAACATCTGTCTCTATTTCTCAGATGAATTCCGCGAAACGTATTTACATTATTTACATTGTTTGGACTGTTGTCCTCATCTTTATCCCATATTCACCTTCAACATCTGTCTCTATTTCTCAGATGATGTCCATTGTGAACTATTTGACGATTTACATTGTTTGGACTGTTGTCCTCATCTTTATTGCCATATTCTTCTCAACATCTGTCTCTATTTCTCAGATGAGGTATTTTAACTTTTTTATTTACATTGTTTGGATGTTGTCCTCATAATTATTGCCATATTCACCTTCAACATCTGTCTCTATTTCTCAGATGGTAAATGTTGTAACTATTTACATTATTTACATTGTTTGGACTTTGTCCTCATAATTCCGTGAGCTACCTTCAACATCTGTCTCTTTTCTCAAAGATGATGTAAAGATAATGGAATTTACATTATTTACATTGTTTGGACTGTTGTCCTCATCTTTATTGCCATATTCACCTTCAACATCTGTCTCTATTTATAGATGAGGTATTGTAATATATTTATATATATTTACATTGTTCGGACAGATGTCTTCATCTTGCCATGTTCAGACGTTTCAAGGTTGTAAGCTATTGAATAGACGGAGGAAAGTATTTCGAACTGAACATAGATAGATTTCGTCCAGATAGATAGTGGTTCTAGTTCTAGAAAAGATGGGTAGATAATGAAAAGTCTCCTTTAGCTCATATATATGAATATTTTCTGATAGATTAATAGATAGATAACTCAATAGATTGTGTCAAGATAGATAGAATATATTTATCTACTGAACCATGTTTCTCAAGGAAGAAATTGACCCAAAAATTGTGAATAATGAAAAGTCTAGATAGATGCTAAACAAAAATTAGTTGATAGAAATGAAAATAACTAAGACATCTGAAAGATAGATAGATAGACGATGAACTAGAAATCTTCCCCCTTATACGAAATAAAATAAATATAAATAGAATAAAGAAAGAGATAGACAGATGATAGATTTATTTTAGATGATAGATAGAAAGAAAAGATAGATTAATAAACAAAAAAAATTCACAAACAAAGATAGATTTGATAATATAGATAGATAGATAGATAGATATTTAGAGGAGATCCTGGAGAGACTGTGAATATACAGAGAAAAAAGTTGATTTGTTCTTGAGAAACTTAGAAAAACCCATAACTCCATAATGAAAATGAACAGTTTTAGATTTTATAGAAACATTTTTCTATTATATCATTATTAATATTATTATTATATTAGATCCATAATAGATAGATCGTAAAAAGAAGATATTCAGAATGAGATAGACTACCATTTGAAATAGATATATATGAATAGACTTAACACGTTCTGAGATGGAAACTATAAATAAATAGATAGATAACTGGATAAACTGAAATAGATAGATAATAGATAGAAGATAGTTCTGATTTATGTTCAACACTAGTGATAGCTTGCTTTTTTCATATACAGTGAGGTTTTCTGCTAATGTTTATAATGTACTGATAAATTGCAAATAAACATTTAATGCTTAAATATGGTAAAAAACAGAATATGATCTGCTTTTAATAAGATCGATGCCAACAGAATAAATCAAATTCAGTAATGTCTCTTTTATAAATATTTCAATTTGGTTTTCTAAAAAAATTAAGCCCTGGTTGCCAATGAATTAAAGCTAAAGGGAAGATTTTTTTTTCCTAATTAAACAAAAAACATTTAGTCGCATTTTACAAACAAATCCAAATTATATCTTGAAAAATCCTTTTGGATATGAGATTGTTTTTAAAGTTTCATTCTTTCTTGGATTCTAGATGGATATACCATCTTTTTAATGATTTGTTGTTGAGTTCCTTTCCTTACCAGATCCAAAGCTCCAACCACAACAGGAAGTTTTTGTTAAATGCCACTTTTCTTCCGATTTCCATCTCCGGGTTATTATATTGATAATTTTTTTTTCAAACATCTTTGCATTGATATTGACGCTGGTCACTTAGAACTACTTAATTTTCAATGTAACAAGGATGATAAGATCATAAAAATTTGTTTGTATTGTTCGAATGTGTTGATAAAAACAGCTTTTGATGATGTTAACATATGCTTTCAACAACATAGAAATCCTTTAAATGTTTATATCATTTGTCATGTTTTTTTTGTTTTTGTTTTTTTCCCAGTAACAAGGATGATCTTCCGTTAAGTTAGTTGACCTAACCTCCATTAAACTTTTTTGTAAATTGGTCAGCCACTTGAGAAATCACTAAGACATGAATCAAAAGATTCAATTTATTGGGGACAGAATCAACATTTTTACCTTGGGCAACTGATAAAATTTAACTTTGGTAGTCTAGTTCTAAATAAACCTTTCTATTTTAATTCTTCAATATTAACATTTATTTCCTTTGATTCCTGGCGTGCTATTTCTTTCCGGTCCCGCATGGAGCCCTTTTAGGTTAGAAATGGCATCATGACTTTTCCACTCAAAAAAATAAATAGATAAAGGGTGGGCTGTACTTGTGAGAACAATTTTTTTTTGTATCTCATTGAGGCATGGACTTCCAGGAATCCCTTCAATTAGTCTACTGGAATCTTTTTCAACCAATCATAGGGCTTCAATTACAACACGGATGTTCCCAAGTGCCATATTTTTGAGATTTCGATTCCAATGTCCTTGTATTTTGATAGCTTTTTGAATATATTCAAAGATACATTGCAATCTGCAGTGACTGCCATATCAATAAGGAGGCCCTTTTTTTGTTTGTGGTCTTTAATAACAATGTCTGGGTGGTTGGCTTTGATTGTTCTGTCACTGTGTATTGTGTAGTCCCATGGAATTATAACAGGTCCTATCTCCGTAACCGGGTCAGGGTGGTGTTCATACCAGTTTCTTTCAGTTTCCTTCCCGTAGAAGTTGCATATTTTCCAGTGCAGATATTGGCCCACTCTGTCATGTCGGGTTTTTATTATTCATTGGTTATTAATATCGTGCAACCTGATACAAGATGATGATGATTATTATTATTATTCCTTTTTCTTAGAGATAAATGGTTTCAATTTTTTTTTTTTACTTTCAACGAATAATCTCTTTTTCTTGTTATTCTTTAGTCATGTAATTGCTTTGTCGTTAATTTCTGTCAAACCTTCATTATACAACATTGATTATAAATTATAGCTTTTATGCATTCTGTTATCTTTTCTACTCCTAAACTTTTTCGTCCTTTCTTCTTTCTTCGTGCTCTTTCTGTGTTATTGTCTGTTTTATTCACGTTAATTTCCTTTTTTTTACATTAATCTAATTTGTGTAATTTGTGCATCCATAACTGAAATTAAAACACGTCTTTAATCAAGTCCAATAAATTGGAACTGGTGTTCATTGCTTTTCTGGACAACAACAGCAATACGATTATTAATGGCAAATTTTAGAATTCAATTCATTCGCTTATTTTATTTCATTTATAGTTTCGATTTTTCTTTTTATACTCGTTCCCGATTTTGTTATCTTTTATTTTATTTCCTTAGTTCTGGTTTTATTCTTTCAAGACATTCAGTGATATTTCTTCTCCATGTTTTTTTTTTTTTTTCGAATCTTAGTTATCTCCCTTCTTTAATTTTAAGCGGCGTGGATTAAAGGAGAAAAATATCTGTATAAAATATAAAAGATTAAATAAATTCTCTTTAAACATCGTGTCATATTTAGCCGACATGACGTAAATGATGTTCCGACATTAAATAAGATTCTTCTGGAAAAAATGAGATGCGAATTCACGAAAATCTATTTCGATTTCTTTTATTTGTTTTTTTAGGGTTTTTTTTTAATCATTTCACCCCAAGCAAGGTGATAATGCCGCTAGGATGCAGGAGAAGTTAAAAGATGTGAAGAATACTTCAGTGAGGAATGAGAACAATTAAAGAACAGGATTCACGAAGACAGATGATGATGATTGACGTTGCATTTAAAATTTTGAAGATTGTTGGCAAGAAAACAAGATATCGGAAGGGAATCTCGAAGGCGAGAAGTGGGAGATGTATGAGAAAGGAAACTATTGGAATAAAAGTAGCGCTTGAATCCAGCTACTTCAATAGTAAAATGATGAGACCTAATTGCCAATCTAGTAGCACTCTTAAATTCATAAAGTCGAGACACTAGCGGAAAGATGTAGAAAAGATGTAGGAAAGCCAGTCAAAGTGACTGAAATTGTGATCCCTATCAAGATCGATTACATTACAGATCCTTCTTCGGATTTTGTCAAGAATCTCGTGATATACAGACAAATTTAACAACAGCATTCAAGCACGGATCAGTTCGTTGCTAATGAACATTAACCCTTCATTTTTCAACAGGGCGAGGCTCCACCTCACTGAAAGCTGACTATGCTGACTTATCTCAATGAGAATCTACTAGAAAGTTGGATCGGGCGTGCCAGTAATAATGACAATGCGCTGTTGAAATGGCAAACACTTTCACATGACTTGACACTTTGGGATTTTTTTCTACGAGGCTGAAAGGACAGATCTATATCTTTTTCTTCCTATAAGGCTATAAGAACTTAAGCAGAGAAGCTCAGTGTTGCGGAAGTATGTTACGCAAGACATGCTACAGCGTGTTGGGCAGGAGCTGGACTACCGACTTGAAGTGTGTCGTGTCACAGTATATTGAACATCTGTGAAGCTTTGTGAAATCGGTTATGAAATCTACATCCCTTTGAATATCTTGTTTGAATTTTGAGAAATAAATATTATATTGTTCAAAATTAAACCTAATTAATTTCAACCAGTAACATGTACTTACTAATATTTAAACGGTATCAATTTGGGTGGGGGCACCATATATATATATATATATATATATATAGATAAACCTAAGGAGTCAGGCACACCTACCTAGGTTTCACCTAAACAGATCATCAGGGTAATGCTGGCCAAAAAGGAAAAAAATGGAACAGAATATATAGCTTAAACCAAAAACAACCAAATGGCACTATAACCACCTGAGTAGTTTCAATAGCAACTTCCAAACACAGTACCACCTTGTCCTCTTATGTATGGGAGATCAAACAAGAAGATAATAAAAATCCTATTTTGAAATGGGAAATATTAAAAAATGTTACAGGTATAAATCAGCCCTTTCTGAGTCTAAGTGGAGTCAGCAGCATCGTTCTGTAGTCAGGAATTTACAGTAATATGCCCAAAGCGTTTACTGATTAAATGCTGCATCTTAGATTGTTTGTCACTCTTGTTGTTGTAAAAGGCAGTGTATAGCAGAAAGAACCATGCAGCGTTGCAGTTTTGCAGTTAACAGACCATTTTTACAGCATCTTTAGCGATGGATGGTATGTACGAGTTCCACTTGAGGTCGTCACATCTTAAGATCGCTTTGATGAATATATATATATAGTAGTATATTTAGGCAGCAATATTTCGTTTATGCATGTTTCTTTAAAAACGACAGACAAGGTACTACGGTTAAGTTTTTTTTATTAAATTTTTCTTGTGTTCGAACAACAGCTTTCTTTTCTGGACAAAGGGTGCGTAAAAACTGTCCAAATGTTCCGAGTGCTTTCGGGCATATCTTTAGCCATTATCAAGGATGATTCGATTTTTCAGCTTAATTGAAAGTGTGCATTATGTGTATGTTTTAGTGTGTTGTAGAGATGTTTTTAATTTACGAATACGGTTAGCACATTGTGGCCTTGTTTGTAGTTAATATTGTTAAGAGTTGGCTTTTTTCTTTTTTATTATTAAAGCTTCCATATATATATATGATGGGTTTATCTTTTAATCTGGTATTATTTCGTGTTACTACAAATTGTTTATTTTTTGTTATTTCTGAATAAATCACGTATTCGAATTTCTACACTCTTACGAAACAAGACACGTTCTTTGTTTTCAGTACTTAAACCGAAAGTAGAAGATTTAAATAAGTGTTTATTCATTTATTCTCTACCAACAGTACCCAGGCGTTGGGTGGGCCAACTTTTCTTTTGTACCACAGCGGTACAAGATTTTTATTTGTCGTAAAATTACAATATACTGTAACATCTGTATAATTATTTACCGGCTACTCCACGCATCAAGATGTGGCACAAGGCCGAGTGTAAAGTGGGGTATCCGAGCCCGTAGGCTCGGGCACAAATTCCCTAGAGACCACGTAAAAACGGAGTTAGTTTCCCGAGGAGAGACTCCGCCCTTCGGCAGTGCCTCGTTTAGGGGATACCCGCTGGCATAAACCAGGTTGTATGTCCCGCGAAGTGTTATCAGTCAAATTGTAATTAAATCATTGAGATTTTCGGGCTCATTTTTTTTATAAATTGTGTGATAATATTTATAATATTTTTTTTTTATATAATATTAAAAAGACAGTATTGCCTACTCCCCTTTATTATTTTACTTCTTTCCTATTACTCCCAAACTGTGATCAAAATTTTGAGTTAGTTGACACTTTCATGGACAGTATTTAAATAATTAAGCATTTCATTTATAAAAGCCATTAACAAAATGATAGCTTATTAGAATAATAAAGACAACGTTAAAAATGAATAAGAAAAACTTATATTTTTTAATTTGATTTTTACATATGACTATGCAAAATATTGGTTTTTGATTTTTTTTATTTGCCTTACAGATATAGAAATGATGAAAATTCGTTTATTTGATGCTTCTATTTAATGAAATGTTTCCACAAACAGACTTTATTCAATAAATGTTCATGGTTTCGAGTAGACATACAAAAACTTTGAACTTTTTTATTAGATTGATTTATTTCTTTATGGTATCAAGTACATTTTAATACCTATTGAGCAGGGAATTCTTTTGAAAAGAATTCACTGTCTTGTAAACAATCTTACGTTTTTAGATCCCGGACAGACTGCAAAGTGAACTTTATATATAAACACCTTTTTATAATAATAATAATAATAATAATAATAATAATAAACTATGACCAATGAAGCCCTAAACTACGAAACAAGTCGTACGAAAACTTTTCCCATTTTGTCATACTTTCCCCATAAAATAATAATAACAGTTTCTCGCTCACTCCCTCTCTCTTTCACTCCCCCAGAATCTCTCTCTCTCTCTCTAAAAATATATATATATGTGTGTGTGTGTGTATGTATGTATATGTATATATGAAAGAATAAATGTGGAATGGAAGAGGGTTCCTGCAAAACAGCCTGTCAGAAAATTCACTATAATGTTTTACTCGACCAAACAAACAGAAGATTCAAAAATAAGAAAAACAGAAAAAAAGGAAGAGCTACGAAAATACATTTCCCGCGCTAATTTTGGCGCTAAAATGAATGAATGCCTCTCCTGATAAGAGGTGTCAAGGCGGCAAAGAGATTGATTTGGGCGAAGTTGAAATGGCTTTTTTAGTCGATAACAGTGAAGTTGATTCTGACTGAGAAGATGGAAAGCGTGTTCAAGAAAAGACAAGGAGACAGAAAGATAGAGAAATGCATTTATCCGAATCGATACATTTACAGATAGACAGAGATATAGAGAAAGATTAAAAAAAAACAGACTGAGATAGATAGATAGATAGATAGATAGATAGATAGATAGATATGAAGAGACTGGGATAGATAGATAGATAGATATGAAGAGACTGGGATAGATAGATATGAAGAGACTGGGATAGATAGATAGATATGAAGAGACTGGAATAGATAGATAGATAGATCTCAGCTCCATGCACACCATGTACTGATTGATTTTGTTTTTATTTTTACGGCTGATTATCTTTTTGCTTGTTATTTCAAGCTGTCTTATATATGTCTGCCATGTTATAGATCATTAAACTTTAAGACTTTTTCTGAAGATAATAATGGTTACTAATACAAGTCCTACTAATTAACCTATAGCTGGAGGGGGAAGAGGGGGATCCATACCTTTTCTAAAGATCTTTGTGTGCAAATGATTATAATGAACAATAGGAATAGGATCTCTTCTCTCCGAGTTTCAATTCCGAGCCGTTATCGATTACACCACCTACACATCCAAGCCTAGAGCACTTGATATTCCCAAGTGGAATAGGTACTGACCAGGTTGAATGTTGCTTAACTTCGGCGATCGTACGAGAACCGGTGATCCAACGTGATACGCCACCTCATACCATAGAGCGTTAAATGGCATGAATGTGAAATAAAATGTTCAAATAACTACCTCAATGAGTAAACGTGTTTTTTTAACCACACACTGACATCTACCTTTTAGCCTTGTCTGATACCTGACCATAATAGTGTCTAAAGTTGAATATTCGTCTCCAGCTGTGCTGGTCAAACTCTCAGCCTCCGGGCAGGGAGTATCCCCAGACAATGCTATGTTGAAGGGCAGAGTGTTGTCTCGGGAAACAGCTACCCGATCCTGTTTTATACGGCTCGGATAAACTATATTAAATTCGGCCTTGTGCCATATTCGACCGTGCGGAGCGCTTGGTATATATCCCACGATAGAGGTGTTTCTTGAGGTAACCGCACTCTCTATCCTCGCAACAGATTTACTCTCCAGACTTTCGCCTCACTTCATCTCATATATGTGTTGGTATTTAGAAGCGTTGGCTAGTCTGAGACAAGTCCACTAGATTAAAACTCCCAATAAAAATCGAATATATTGCACGAATTTTTATCAAAATGTACTTTTAAACTATTGAACTGATGTAAGCTCGCAGCATTTAACATACCTGAATATTTACCCACATTTCTCCTCAGTGATATGTTACTAGAATGAGGCTTGTCTTAATTCTTCATGACGTAGGCGAGCATATTTCGCCACGATTTCCTTTTATCGAGTGTCCGTGAATTGTAATGACAAGGCTAGAGAGCCCAGTCTACCCTGTGATTTAACTTATAGATCGTGATGGAAGAGCTATATTTTGTCTTTCCCAAAACCTTTAATACCAATGGGAACGCATTTTGAACCCGGCTTGCTGATTCCACTTTCGACGTTATAACCATTATGCCAACATCCTGTCTTAATCTTCTATAAGCCTTCACGACCTGGGTGATCATGGCTCTCCACAATTTTCTGCCCTTTGGAGCGCTTAGCAAAGTTTGTCTTTTTTTCATCGTTCATAATTTTACACAAGCTTGTGTGCATGTTGTGCATGTTGTCTTGTCCTGTGAGTGTCAAAATTTCTAAGCTCTCTTTCCTCATTATATGCCCCAGTATAAGTGTCCTTTTTCATACCATTTCCTCTAAAAGCTCGTCTTTGCGCACATTTTCAGTCCATGGTGTTCAGAGCAGTCTTCTGTAGAACCACATTTTTGTAGCTTCGTGTATTCTCCATATGGGAAGAATATTCACTGCCATAAAGGATGACTGATATTACGTAACTCTTAGTAGTCTTATCTTGCTTAGCTTTTAGAAGGCATCTTTCTCTATCCCAATGCGACTTCGAATTTCAGTGTCGCATTTTCCGTCCTTCGTTAAAATATTCTCTAGATATTTAAATGTTTGTATCTGCTTGATTTTGCCATCTCCAATTTGTAATTCGCATGTTTGTCTGTTTTTGCTGGCCCATTTTTGTCTTCTTACAATTTATTTTACATTTTGTTCCTCGCATTTTTTATTTTCTGTTTCTCTTATTCTTATCAACATTCAGTCAGTTAGGCAATCATGTATATTTCGATACTTGATTGACCAAGTTGTCATCCTTTTCTTTCTGCTGTTGACCAATTGCCATCCAAGGCAGCGGTTCTCATCCTTTTTTCTGTTCTGCTATTTACCCATAGCTGGAGGAGAAGAAGAGGATTCATACCTTTCCCAAGGATATTAGCACGTAAGTGAATGCAATGGAATTCGAACTCGACTCTCCGATTCCTCAATCCCAGCCGCTATCTATTACTCCATCTTGCCTTCTCAATACTTTAGGAACATCCTTTTTGTAAAAATATCTTTAATAAACACTTAATTATATATAAATTCAAACATTTTGACCAAAGGACAAAGCCTATGTTTACACTCCCATGCCTTCTCTGGGTGGTTGCTATAGATTAATGCTTTATTAATCCCACAAAACATCTTCTGCTGAGGGAAAATCTAAAAAATAATTTAGAGCAGCGTTTCTCACCTTTTTTAATCGTTATGAAATCCTTGAAATAGTTTTAATGTCTCAGGAAACCTCGACATAAAGATTATTATATGGCATTATTAATATGTATCTCTTTTATAGTTTCATTGTAGTTCATGTGATAAACATAATATATGAACACTGTGCATGCGTTATATACTTGAGTGAATTAATCAATGATACATGAATCCATCACATACAGGTCCTGCCTACTAACCAGTGAAAACAGTTTCACACTGTGAATTCATTCCCTATGATTATTATAATTTTAAATAATATAAGAGGTTAAAGCCTTTATTATAACAATCAAGGATTTTTCAACAATATGCTGTATGTGTATAGTAAAATTATGAATATAAAATTAAACAAAAGCATTAGCCAATTTATCATCGTTTCTTTCTAGTTGAGAAACACTGATTTAGAGTTAGTGTTTTTATACGAGGTTCGTGGGCCATTTTATTTCTGGGTTCAGTCTCCATTATGTACTTTAATATTGGAGCCTTATGTCAAACTAGGTTCACTTTCTTTCTCCCTCTTCCTCTCTCTGCCTCTCTCCTATCTTATCCTGCTGGTTGCACAGACCCTCCTAACTCTTCCTCTCTAATATTCACAGGCATTCATTGTACCTCACGGGTCTTCTGGTTTGCATCCTGTGACTTCATTAATTGTTGAATTTACAACCTACAATTGTGCGTCTATGTTTTGGTGTTCAAAAAAAGCATCTATTTATTTAGCTCAATCTTATTGTTTCAGGAATGCCATTCAAATTTTGTTCTTCTTTCCTGGATGAACCATGAAATGGAAATTTGGTGACCGTAGATTTTTTTTTTTTTTTTTTTTGATCCAAGGTTCTAAACTTCTGGACAGATTTAGAGCACCATCCTTGTGCATATACCATCTAATTTCTTTGCAAATTAATGAAGTCTATATTAGCCGGACATTTTTCTGGTGTTATTTTCAGAATATAAGTTTTTCCTCATTTTTTACTGATTATACAACTTACAAAAGCCGAGAAAGAATAAATCAAAATACTTTGATAACATCAAGAACACAAAAGAATTGTCATTACATCATTTGGAATTTAAATTATGTTTTAAAATCTCTCTCTCTCTCTCTCTCTCTCTCGCTCGCTCGCTCGCTCGCTCGCTCCCTTCTCTCTTTCTCCCTTTCCGTCTTTCTCTCTCTCGCTCTCTCTTTTTCTGTCTCTCCCTCCTTCGCTCTTTCCCCGTCTCTCTCTTTCACCCTTTCCCTCTCTCTTTCTCACTCCCTCTCTCGTTACACACTTCTCTCTCTCTCACTGTTTGTACGGATTTTCTTTTCTTGAATTCTTCTGTCTCTTTCTCCCTTTCCCCCTCTATTTCTCTCTCTCCCTCTCTCCCCCACACTCGCACTCCCTCTCTCCCTCTCTCTCTCTCACTGTTTGTAAGGATTTTCTTGAATCCTTCTCTCTCTTTCTCCCTTTCTGTCTGTCTTTCTCTCTCTCCCTCACTTTCTCTCTTTTTCTCCATTTCCCTCTGTCTTTCTCTCTCCCCCTCTCTCTCTATCACTCTTTGTACGGATTATTTTCTTGAATCCTTCTCCCTTTCCGTCTGTCTATCTTTCTCTCTCTCCCTCTCTCTTTCTATCCCTCCCTCGCTCTGTCTCCCTCTCTCTCACTCTTTCTTCCTTTCCTGCTCTCTTTCTCTCTCTCCCTCCCTCCCCACACTCTCTTTCTCTCCCATTCTATCTCTCTCTCTCTCTTTCACACACTCTTTGTACGCATATACAGTCATTCGTTGCGCCTGGCAGGTCTTCTGGTTTCCACCCTCTAACTTGACATAACTGTTAAATGTATATTTTGAAAGGATGACCTACATTAGTGCATCTATTTGTGTGTGTCCAAAGAAGAACATCACTGAGTAATGCATCCTTCTTGCTCCAGGAATAAGCGACAATTTTTTTCTTTCTTGAGTGCCAGCTGAAATGGGAGATAAATGGACAAAAACTGTTTGTTTTGGGAGGGCTTGTCTCCAGAATAGATTTAAAGGAACAAGCAGCTTCCTTGTGTATATAGCATCCATATATATATATATATATATATATATATATATATATATATATATATATATATATATATATATAGTGTTTGCTTTTCTTCATAGTCATACCGTATTTCCATAAAATAATACAAATTTGACAATGGTTTGGAAGATGTCTCTTTTCATGCTAGCGGATAAATTTGATTTTCAAATTATCGATCGCCTCTCCATGGCAATCAGCAAACTAAGTTTAGTTAATTACTGAAACAGTGGCACAGTCAGTGATCGCAATAACACATTTGAATGGAGCAAAGTTGTTAGCTAATCTTCCACATTGTCTCCACCATTAAGCCGTGATTAATAAATCTGAATGCTACGCTGTTTTGCCATGCAATTCGATGTCGCTAAAATGTATTACCTATTGCCTAACTGCACTTACATCCACAGTTTGGTCTCCGTAAACCTTCAGTAAGCGTTAATGAACGTCGATGGATTTCATTATTTCGCCATGATGGAATTCAATGGTACACCTCCACTTGGCGCACTCAAAAAATGCATTAGCCAATTTATCCCCGTTTGTTTCTAGTTGAGAAACACTGATTTAGAGTGAGTGTTTTTATACGAGGTTCCTGGGCCATTTTATTTCTGGGTTCAGTCTTCATTATGTACTTTAATATTGGGTGCTTATGTCAAACTAGGTTCACTTTCTTTCTCCCTCTCTGCCTCTCTGCTCTCTTGTCCTGCTGGTTGCACGGATTCTCCTAACTCTTCCTCTCTAATATTCACAGGCATTCATTGTGCCTCACGGGTCTTCTGGTTTGCATCCTGTGACTTCATATGATAGGTGAATTTATAACCTAAAAGCTTTTATCATTTGTTCCAATATGGAGGAGGGTTTCCTTGACAGTTTCACACTGACGCCATATAAACATCGCTAAATACATTCCCTATGATTATTAAAATTTTAAATAATATAAGAGGTTGAAGGCTTTATTATAATAATTAAGGATTTTTTAACAATATGCCGTATCTGTATAGTAAAATTATGAATATAAAATTAAACTCAAAAATGCATTAGTTTATTTATCCCTGTTTGTTTCTAGTTAAGAAACACTGATTTAGAGTGAGTATTTTTATATGAGGTTTGTGGGCCATTTTATTTCTGAGTTCAGTCCTCATTGGTTACTTTAATATTGGGGCCTTATGTCAAACTAAGTTCTCTCTCTCTCTCTCTTTCTCTCTCTCTCTTTCTCTCTCTCTCTTTCTCTCTCGTTCTCTCTCTCTCTCTTTCTCTCTCTCTTTTCTCTCTCTCTCTCTTTTCTCTCTCTCTCTCTCTCTTTCTCTCTCTCTCTCTTGTTCTCTTTCTCTTTCTTCTCTCTCTCTCTCTCTCTCTTTCTCTCTCTCTCTCTCTCTCTCTTGTCCTGCTGGTTGTATGGCTTCTCGTAATTCTTCCTCGCCAATATTCACAGGCATTCATTGAGCCTGACATGTCTTCCAGTTTGCATCTTATGTCTTCATAAAATTGTTGAATTTACAGCCTCCAATGGTGCGTCTATGTTTTGATGTCCAGAAAAGCATCTCTCTGATTGGCTCTACCTTATTTTTCCAGGAATGTCATTCAAATTCTGTTCTTATTTCTTGGATGAATCGTGAAATGGAAATTTGGTGACCGTAGAGCTGTCTTTTTTTTGGGGGTGGGGTCGCTAAAATGTATTACCCATTGCCTAACTGCACTTAAATCCACAGTTTGGTCTCCGTAAACCTTCATTAAGCGCTGATGAACGTCGCTGAATTTCATTATGTCAGCATGATGGAATTCAATAGCACACCTCCGCTTTGCTCACTTTTATGTCAGATGCTATTTTGACAGACTGCCATTCGTCTGACATCTAAACAAAGTAAAAATAATTGGACATTTTTGTTCAAATTCAGATTAAAATTCTACCACTATTCCGCAAACATTCGTTTCTAATGTGGGCAAATATCATAAATTAAAAGACATTACTTTCGAAGCGACCC
The DNA here is from genome assembly GCA_903632075.3 of Acanthosepion pharaonis. Lineage (NCBI taxonomy): Eukaryota > Metazoa > Mollusca > Cephalopoda > Sepiida > Sepiidae > Acanthosepion > Acanthosepion pharaonis. The sequence goes on along the minus strand of CAHIKZ030001432.1, from coordinate 164,827 downwards.
TAATCCTCTGTATGTGTCTGCGAAAAAGTAGGTAGCAAAGTTGCCGTGCATTTCATTAGACAATCGTATTATTTACACTATTTATATTCGGACAATTGTCATCTTTGTTGTTGCTATCACCACGTTTCGGCCGTTCGATCTGACTAACCTAAAGGGAATTCTGAATTAAGAGCCCATTATTTAATCTATGGGGCTAGACTGTGCTCATTCAATTGCTTATGTCGAGTGATATCTCGTCCAGTCCTTATTTTTTATTTTATTTGATTCCACTGAGTGCAAGTACACAGTGCCCTACCCAGGGGTTGAACTCACAACCACTATGTCACCAAATTCACAAACCAGCGCTTTTAACCACTAGGCCATTGTCTCGTAGGACATTTCTTGTTATCATTACGTTTCGTTCTTTGTGCTCAGCGGCCCTCCTCATTGATCAAGGTAACCTCCAAGGAAATTCTGAACTGAATCTACTCGACGGGTCGACTAGTGTATACTTGCACTCAATGGAAACCGTAGAGCAATAACTAAATAAAAAATAAGTTCAAGACGAGATATTCCTAGACATGGAAAAATGAAACAAGAACAGTTTACCCCCACCCCCACCCCGTAGATTAAATAAAGGATTCATTTCAGAATTGCCTGTATGTTACCCAAATCGATACACGCCCGGGGCAGACCGGAAAGTAAAGCTTTGTGAAAGAAACAACAAAGATGAGGATAACAGTACAAATATAAATTGTATATATAATAACTCTTCATCCCAGAAATATAGACAAAAATAAGTAATCGTAGCGTAGTAATCGTGTTTGTAATAATATTAGTAGTAATATAGATAAGTGTATTTGTAGTAATAGTACCAATAGCAGCGTTTATATTACTAGCTAACTAATGCTGTTAAAATGACTGTTCTTTTCAAGTAATTTCAAAGCAACTTGAAAATTACTTAAAATGGACTGTCACATATCACATCATATCATAACAATGATTAAATTACATTTCCTCACTTAACGACTTAATTGTTTAACGACTCTCGTACTTACAACGTGTTATAAAATCTTTTTCTTTTTATAACTTTAGTGAATTTTTATAGATTTTTTAATTTTTTTTTTTTTTTTTGGCCGTTTTTCTCTTTCTTCCAAATAAATAAAAATAGATGAAAATTTATTTTTCTCTATTTACAGTATGCAAACCGAAGTAATGCACCGAATATAGGGTTGATTTTTAAATTTGTTTATTAAATACTTTTTTTAAAATTTGTTTATTAAGTCTCATATTCGGTACTGTACTGTATACATATTTAGAAATCAATTAGACGTGCTACAAATGGCGCAAAAGTGAAAAAAAAACTCTCTGAAACTGGTTGACACAAACACATTATATGCTTAGAACGCCTGAAATAGGTACAACTTCTCAACAATTAGCTCGTTTAGCAACCAAGTCGTTGGAAAGGAACCCCATTGCTAAGTGACGAATGACTGTATCACTAGTCTTCACATGCTGTCAAAAATTGGGGATTTAATTCAATATCTATACTTTATGTTGTGCTCAATTTTCCTTTTTAAGGGTAATAATTCCTGAAGTTTAAGTAAACAAATAACCTTCTATTCAGGGTGAAGCAAAAATACCTCCCAGAAATACCTTCCACATAATGGTAAGATATTACTGTTAATGGTGTCTTCCTCTAGGTAAGGTGTTACTATTATGTAGAAGGAATATGTGGGAGGTTAGGTTGGTTTGGTTTGGTTTGGTTTGGTTTGGTTTGGTTTACGGCATATCAACACCTCAATGGGTTATTTAATGCCGACAAAATTTGTATTGCTGGTAATATTTTGTTTTATCAAAAATCCATTTCCGGGAAAAAAATTTTCTTCAAAAATGTATCGCTGGTAATATTTTTTTTCAAAAAATTATTGCTGGTAATAATTTTTAAAAAGTATTTCTGGTATTAAAACCTATCTATACACGTTCATAATGTTTTTACCCCGTTTTGGGGGGTTAACTATTTACCCATAGCTGGGACCCTAACAGGTGCTATCACCCCGGGTCAGGGTGGACCTGGGAACACCAGCAATTAAGAGGTGGTTCCACGCTCCTCAAAACCTCCTGATCAGAGGCCTTGCTGCTGGACGTAGTTTATCGTCATACCCAGGACGCGGATGTAGTTTATCGTCATACCCAGGACGCATATGTGGGAAGTGTTTTGTTGCACCACGTATATGCTGAAAGGTTCTCAAATTCGGATTTTTGGTGATTCAGTCAGACTTTTGAAAAGGACTAATCATTTAATGGAAGAAAAAAAAAAAAAATGCATGAGTTTCAGAAAAAAAAATATGAGCCACATCTTAGGGTCGTCAAAAATGAAGCCGGTACAGAAATTGTTATTTGGATAGTGTAAAAACAGATGATGTGATAAGGGAACCCGTAGGAAAATAGTAATATCAAAAGATGTTTTCAAGAAACTAAGAAAAGTATTAAGAGTTATGAAAATCTTCTTACAAATAAAGAAACGAATGAGGGACTGATATGTAACAGAAGAGTAACTGATGGCACCATTTCGGTCTAGCGTTTTCCACTGACATGAAGTGTGACGATCATATCGAATAAATTACTAAGCCTTCTGATAGGAAAGTCGTTCATTGTGTCTTGCCAGACAATTTGCTCACCAAAATCTGTCTTGCACCATTAGTGTTATACCATTCGTCCATTCGTTGAATATTGCTAGCACATCTGGTCTAATGTTTCTTCTATATATCTAAAGAATTTTGAAAAAATCCCAAGAAGAATCTGCAATGTTATCGGTCTTGACATGGCATTCCGGTTCCATTTGCTTTCCCACCGACATAACATAGCTTTCCTTTGTCTTTTCTATAAATATTTCCATGGTAATTATTCGAATGAGCTTTCCTCTTTGGCACCTTGACTTCAGGAATTTAAGCGTAGTACTGGATTGGCAGTGAGGTCTCGTGATTTTACTGTTGAAATTGTAACCGTAAGTTCTATTATATTAGTTTCTATTCTTGTCCGTGGAACTCCCTTCCAGCTTCTTGCTTCCCTTCATTATTTGTTCAAGATTATCCTTATCCTAAATATGAATATCTATATCATCACTCCTTATTAGTACACTGTGCCCATCTCTTCATATCTGTGCTTATATATATATCCAAGGCCATAGTCTAGGAATAGATTAAACAAACTGGAACTCTCATTTCTTCCTTGTAGTATTCCTGATGAAAGTAGAAGAGTTTCGATATTGATTTACTGGAAAAGTCAAAGAGGCACCATTTCTTTCCAGGCAATACGTGACAGACAGTTTACTAGAAAGTTTAGTCAGAATTCCAAACCGTAAAAAAGGCAACAAGAAACTACTCCGCTATCTTTCCCAATCATGAAAATTTACAGACAATGAAGAAAAAAAAACGAGTTTGTGTTGATCTATGGCGATTAGTTTCTGAACAAACTCAGTATTTAAAAAATAAATATTAATAAACTTAGTCGATGTGCTGTTGTTTCTAAATCTAGTCAATGCGGTAATCGTAGTGGCGGTAGTAATATGGTAGTCGTCGTAGTGATGAATGAAATAATGGAGTAACGAGAGAGAAACGTGGAGAAGGGCCAGGGAGAAGCAAAAGAAGTTTAATGTCATGTAAATAATAGAGCCGATTGCGCGCTTGTCATCAATCAAACGGGTCCTCCCTCACTTTCACATACGATGCACGTCCGCATAGTCGAGTCATCGCAGCAAAAACAAAGGCCATTAGGCGCGCCACACAATACAAGAAACAAGCGACTCGTCGGCTTCAGCGAAACACCTTTTCGCTACAAAAACTACCCATCAAAGTCACGCTAAGTACAAATGCTACCGATCTGTGATCCACTGATTGAACGCTTTGTTCATTATAACTGATTGGATTCGGAAAACGTTTATTACGACTACAACAAGGCGTTCAACTCAGTGGTAAGTACATCGGTCAAATAGGCTTTACGATAGGGTGTTGGTAAATTCTAACCCTGAACCATTTCCGAAATCTTAAGAAACTCATTTTTATTCTTTGTTTTTCTTTTGTTTTTGCCCACGTACTTTCAACCGTTTTAGTCATTATCAAGTACTTAATGTTGACAATATCATAAATAATATTTTTTTGGGCAACTCCTGGGATTTTTGAAACGCAAAACAGGACAATTTCGTTAGAAACAAAGAAAAGAGAACTAAATAGTCCTCCTAGGCAATCTCCTCACAACTGAAGATGAAACTTGAAGCAACAGAAATGTGGTTCTACAGAAAGATGCTGAGAATACGATTGACCGAACATGTGAAGAACGACTAAGTTTTAAAATGGAAACAAAATATTAACTCCTATATGGTAGTGAATGCTGGAGAATCTTTTCACAGATGAAGAAGAGACTTGAAGCCACAGAAATGTGGTTCTACAGAAGGATGCTGAGAGCACCAAGGACTGAGCAATTATAAAACTTATAAATGACCTCAGAAATAAACTTGAAATTTATTCAGTGTATATAATTAGGAAAGTGGGCTTGGAAAATGTGATACTCACAGGAGAAATTGAATGCAAAAGGGACAGAAGAAAAGTGCGTATAACCTACCTCGGGATGTTGTGTAAATGAATGGCAGAACAAGGATTAGGAGAGATGACAAAAAGACAAGTTCTACAAAACAGGAAACTGTGGAGATACGTGATCGCTAACCTCCCGAAGACACAAGACATATATAAGACATTTGAGATTCAAATAATCTTATAATATAATTGATCTTTTGTGTAGTTCTCCTATATGGCAGGGCTGCTGGAAAATCTCCTCACAGATGAAGACGAGACGTGAATCAAACGAAATATGATTCTACAGAAGGATGCTGAGTACACCAGGTACTGAACATATGAGCTACGGTGAGGTTTTAGCGAAAATGAAAACAAAAATCATACTGATACTTGACATCAGGAAGAGACAGTTGGAATTTCTGAGGCACATAATGAGAAAAGAGGGCTTGGAAAATGTGATACTCACACGACAGACTGAAAGCAAGAGAAACAAAAGAAAAATACGCGTAACCTACCTCGGGATGTTGTGTAAATGAATGACAGAACAAGGATTAAGAGAGATGACAAAAAGACAAGATTTACTAAGGGCTACAAAAGACATGGAATTGTGGAGAAACATGATCGCTAACATCCCGAAGGCACAAGGCATATAGAAGAAGAAAATATTTGACATTCAAATATATATTTATAATATGATTGATCTCTTGTGTAGTACGGTTTCACAGTGCTTGAATATACAATTAACATGACTTGCAGAACAAGTATGATGTGCAAACCCTAAAATTCGTAATGAAACCAAAACACATCACTAAAGACTTGCCTCGTTCCCTTTCTATCTTGAATTTTTCGTTTTGACTGGAGAGAAAAATGAGCTTTTATGTGAAAGAAATTTAATGCTTATAACATTTTGTTAAAAGGACAAAAAATAAAATAGAAGAAATAAAGGAAAAAATAATAAAGATCACGAACAAAAAGAAAGAAGGAAAAATATGAACAAAGCAATTGGATTAATTCTTTTAATTTTATTTTTTACCAAGTCAACAACTTCATATTGATATCTCGTTCAAAAATTAAAACAATAAAGTAATTTAAAGTGCGATGACAGTGATGATAGAAACTTTTTATGATCCAACTCTAGCCTAACATACGCATTACGACAAGCCGGGAACACATACATAGTGTCTTGATTCGCTGTTCAAGTTAACTGTCGTACTTAGTATATCTTTGGATAATTCGCCGAAGTGAGGCCCTGTCATCTTCAGAAGCAAGTCGGGTCACTGCTGGAACAAGCGTAATGTTTAACGCCCGAATCTCGCAAGGTAAACAGGGACCATTATGAAAACATTCTGAATTGTTACTAACAAACAGATCAACAATTACTGATTATATTCATCCGTAAGTATATTTATTTATACATATTCATTCATTTATCTGGTTTTATATGGCAAAGTAGCTATTTGTTACTATGTCTGCATTTTCTTGGGAATTAATTCCATTTATTTAACAATTTATATTTAAAGGTAAATATTACTATTTTTTATAAAAGTTTTGAAATCATTACTATTGATATTGTAAGGATATATATTTTTATAATTTCCTATTTAATATTTGTAGGGATATTTTTCTTTTTGCATCCATACATACTTAGAAAGAAACGTGTTATTTGCATATCTTCTGTTCTCAAGTGATCATTTATGATTGCCATACCATTTTTAATGGTTTTTTTCTGCAACCGCTATATCACCTTATCTTCTGTATTGATATTATTTGTTACTGTAGCTTTATAGGTTATACTGCTGATTAAACATTTATTATCTAGAGAACATTTCTTTTATTTCTTCAATTACATGAAATATTATTAATATTATTATTTTATTTCCTTTGATTTCTGGTGTGTATTCATTTCCTTTCGGGTCTTGACCAGAGGCCTGAGGTCAAAAATGGCATCATGACATTTTCCACTGAGCAATTAAAAACACACGCACACATATTTTACATAGATAAATCCCATCATAAAGTGTGGGCTGTACTCGTGGGTACAATTTTTTGTATTTCATTAAGGCATAGGCTACCAGGAATCCCTTCAATGTCTATTGGTATCTTTTCCAACCAATCCTAGGGCCCCAACTGGGATTGTTGATGTTCCCATGTGCCACATTTTTCAGATTTCAATTTCAAGGTCCTTGTATTTTGATAGCTTTTTGAAGATCTTCAAAGATACATTGCAGTTAGCCAGGTCTGCTATATCAATAAGGAGGCATTTTTTTTTGTTTGCTCTATCTGATAACGATCTCTGTGCGATTAAATTTGATTGTTTTGTCTGTGTATTGTGAAATCTCAGAAAATTATTACAGGTCCTATCTCCGTAATTGGGTCTTGCTAGTGTTCATACCAATTTCTTGCAGTTTTCTTTCCATAGAAGTTGCAGATTTATCCAATGCAGATCTTTGCCCACTCTGTCATGCCGGGTTTTATATTCAATGGGTGCCAATACCGTGCTACCTCATAAATAATGGCCAATTATTCCAAGATATTCAGCAGAGAATCTGCATTTTGGACTAATTTTTCAGTTGTGTGCTTCGTAATTTCTAGCTATCAGGCATTGATCCTGTGCAGCAAAAATAAAACTTTTGATTTCAGCTTCTCCCTGCACTTTGTAGCCACTCATGGGTATGGGGTTTACATCTACATCTGCTTCTTTGGTACGCGATAGAATATTGACCGTGATGAGCTTTATCTTGCCATCGTTTGTGTATCTGGTCGATTGTATTTTCCTTTGCTTTCTTTTTTAACGTTTTTGCAGCCACAGTAGGCCTATTGTATTTTAGTTGTATTTCTTCACCCACTTGAAACTCCATTTTGAACTTGTTGGGTTTCTTTTATAACTGATAAAGTCTATTTATTTATTTAATGTTCTTTGACACAGATCATCATCCAGTCTTCTGTTGTTTCTAGGTCTTTGAAGACCAATTGTTGTAGTTTTGTAGGACAGTTCTAGTGGAACTAATCCTCTGTCTCCTTCGGATCTGGGCACATACAGACGATCAGCATCAGCCTTGGGACAATGTATGCGGCGGCAAGTGAGAAGCTTTCTCGTTTTGGCGTCCAGTCGCTTAATGTCAGCTATGGTCCAGTTAAAGATGTTGAAACTGTATTGAACCATAAGGACAGCCAAAGTGTTTATGGCTGATATTTCTTTTATTTCAGCTAGGTATTCACAACCAGACGCAAATATCTGTAATATTCTTTTCTTACTTTCTCCTTCATTTGGCTATGCTGTATTCTATCCCATTCGCTAATTCTTAGGTACTTATAGGCTTCAACTTGTTCCAGTTCCCTAATCTTTATGGCAAAATCTACATCTGTCCTTCTGTAATTCTCCTGAATGTTACTTTTGCACATTTATGTAATCCGAAATTATTATTATTATTATTATTATTATTATTATTTTTTCCTTTGATTTCTGGTGTGTACACATTTCTTTCCGGGTCCTGCCCAGAGACCTAAGGTTAGAAATGGCATCATGACATTTTCCACTGACAAAAAAAAAGAAAAATTACATAGATAAAGCCCTTCGTAAAGTGTGGGCTGTACTTGTCAGAAAAAAAAATTGTATCTCTTCAAGGCGTGGACTTCCAGGAATCCCTTCAGTTAATCTACTGGAATCTTTTCCAGACAATCCTAGGGCTCCAACTACAAGAGGGATTGTTGATGTTCCCATGTGCCACATTTTCGAGATTTCTATTTCAATGTCCTTGTATTTTGACAGCTTTTTGAATATCTTCAAAGATACATTGCAGTCTGCAGGGACAGCCATATCAATAAGGAGGCAATTTTTTGTTTGTGGTCTCTAATAGCAATGTCTGGGTGGTTGGCTTTGATTGTTCTGTCAGTGTGTATTGTGTAGTCCCATAGAATTGTAACATGTCCTATCTCCGTAACCGGATCTGGGTGGTGTTCATACCATTTTCTTTCAGTTTCCTTCCCGTAAAAGTTGCAGATTTTCTAGTGCAGCTATTGGCCCACTCTGTCATGTCGGGTTTTATATTCAGTGGGTGCCAATACCGTGCAATCTGATAAAAGATGATCAATTGTTTCTGGATATTTATCACAGAATCTGCATAATTTCTAGTTAACAAACATTGGTCCTGTGCAGCAAGTATAAAACCTTCAGTTTCAGCTTTCAATCCTGCACTACGTAGCCACTGATGGGTACGGGTTTTGTCTACGTCAGCTTGTTTGGTACGGGCAGAGTTTGGAAGCGGTTTATCTTGTCATTGTTTCTGAAGCTGGTCGGTTGCATTCGTCTTTGCTGTCTTTTTAAGTATTTTGCAGCTTCAGCCGGTGTATTGTGCTTTACTTGTATTTCTGCACCCATTTGAAACTCCATTTTGAATTTATATTATTATTATTACTTTTATTTCCTTTGATTTCTGGCGTTTACACATTTCTTTGCGGGTCCCGCCCAGGGACCTAAGGTTGGAAATGGAATCATGACACTTTCCACTGAAAAAAAAAATACATAGATAAAGCCCTTCGTAAAGTGTGGGCTGTACTTGTCAGAACAATTTTTTGTATCCCTTTGAGGCATGGACTTCCAGGAATTATTGTTATTATTATTATTGAAGTTATTGATCTTACTAGTATTATTGTTACTAAAATTAACGCTGACTGTATTATTACTAAGAATGTTACTGTTAGTATGTTTACTTATTGTTTTTCTATATTTTCTATGCCACTCTAATCAATTTAATATTATTTCTGTTGATAATTTTTCATAATTTACTATTTTAGGAAAAGTGATTATCGATTAACTTAAAAAATAGTTTCTCTGTGTGTGTTTTTTTTATTTCGTTGTTGTAAAGAGGACTAAATAAATTATATTCATTTCTCTATTATTTTATCATTATTATTATTATTATTATTTTCCGTTTAGTATTCCAATTTTAAGCGAGTGGTGGGATTAAAGACACAGTGGTTGATATTAGATAACATAGCTAGATACATTTTAAAAAGAATTATATCGATAATCCTTACCGCAGGGTGCTAGCCAAAGTTTCATGTGCGAGTTATTCATCAAACGACAAAGTGAATGTCTGAGGATTGCCACATGGATTAAACTTTGAATAGCATCGTACGAGATGGAACAATAATATATATTTTAATATTCATAAAGATGATGAAATATAGAACAAATAGAAAGCATATATCAATCTAACATGTTTCACTTTTATTAAAGAGAAAACAAAGGAAGAGTAAAAGCATTGGTATTTTTAATTTGGTTTGGGTCAATATCATTGGCCAGTCATGTATCACTTGCATTAGCGGTCCTCCAATGGCAATGTATCTTCATAATAGTGTCTATGTGTCTGTCTAGTATGAGGCGTTCTAATGTCTTCTCAGCTGCGAGAGGCGTGGCATATGTATATGTATTGTTGCTGTGTGTGTGTTTATATATATATATATATATATATATATATATATATATATAAATAAATTTAATTGATTTAAAATATAGTTTTTTTTCGCTACACAGTTCTAACCATGTTTCAAAAATTTTTGAATCATGGTTAGAACTGTGTAGCGAAAAAAACTATTTAAAAAATCAATTAATTTATAATATTAATGCTCTGTAAATTTACATTGAGCACTATTTTGTAAAATCTATAAGAACACCGGATTATATATCTTACTGTTCTTTCTTGATATATATATATATATATATAAGTGAACATAGAAGTCAACACTTAGAGGCGACAGTCTGTTTCATGCTAGATGCAATCGTCAGGCCACGACGATTGCATCTAGCATAAAACAGACAAGTTGGTATCTGTTTGTAAAACTTTCCTTAACTATAACAAGCCAATTTATGAATGAAATGTTCATTTAAAATTCTTTGTTTCAAAGATTTCATGTAGTGAATATATTTTACTTTGCGAAGCGATAGCAAGCAGCGAAGTTTGCTAGTTATCTATAAAATTCCTTCAATTATACGTTGGTAACTATTAGTAAAGAAATATGGTTTAATGCCTAGAAGGAAGGAGTTCCTATCGAATGCTTATTACATTACGACCATTGTCCAACCTCATTGGACCATAGCTCGGGAATCCCTAGTTTAAAGGACTACTATAATTCTACACTAACTGATGCTAGATTGCCTGAAACGTTGATAAAAATCCTCTTGTAAATCTTTGTCCGTGAAGAAATCAAACCATGAGATTCTCCCTGAAAAATTCGAGCAGTAATTTTCCTTATATCGCGTGTAAATCTACATCTGTTTATCACAAGAAGAGTCGAAGATTACAAAGTCCCTTGGGCAACGATATGTTTTTTTTGGGGTTTTTTTTGTAGGTGCGGGGGGCAATAACAGATCAATATCTTTGTTAAGGTAGAGAATTTTCGTGTACTCAAAGCCTGAGAAAACAACGAAGAAAACAGCTACCATTATAGTAAACAATATCCTAGCCTCTATCAACGATAACTAAAGTGTCTATTTCATTGCAGTAAGTTCGTGTATTCGGTCTGAGAGAGAAAAGCATAAAAATGTAAAAATAACATTTATGACTCAGGCTTCTATTTATAAATTGATTCAGTGTTTATTGATTTTATGATTCAGTTATACATTTAACCCTTTGCCTGTCCTGCGCATTATATGTGATGCACACGAGCCAGGATTTTAAAAGAATAGGGAAAATAAGGACGCTATTGAGCAGGATATCTGAGGCAAGACCTAATATTATGGGCATCATATATGTCTACAGGAGGCTTGCCTGTTTTTAGATTTATAACAAATGCAAAGCAACTCAACTTATTTGGTAAATGGAATCTGCTGGTATATAGTGTTTCACATAATAAAAACCTTTGTATAACATGTGATGCACAGAGGCAAAGGGTTAAGATCCGTTATAGTAATAGCCAGGTAAATTTAGCACTAAAATAAATTTGAAAATTAATTAGTTTGTGCACGAATTTATAAATTCAGAGTGTTTGTTCAGATCTACCGCGAATTTATTTACTGTTTATGATACAACCATATATACTTTACTGTGATACAACCATATATATTTTACCATGATACAACCATATATACTTTACCATGATACAACCATATATATTTTACTATGATACATCCATATATATTTTACTATGATGTAATCATATATACTTTACCAAGATGCAACCATATATACTTTACCATGATACAACCATATATATTTTACCATGATACATCCATATATATTTTACCATGATGCAACCATATATATTTTACCATGATACATCCATATATATTTTACCATAATACAACCATATATATTTTACCATGATACATCCATATATATTTTACCATGATACATCCATATATATTTTACCATGATACAACTATATATATTTTACCATGATACAACCATATATATATTACTATGATACATCCATATATATTTTACCATGATGCAACCATATATATTTTACCATGATACAACCATATATATTTTACCATGATGCATCCATATATATTTTACCATGATACAACCATATATATTTTACCATGATGCATCCATATATATTTTAACCATATATATTTTACAATACCCATATATATTTTACCATGATACATCCATATATATTTTACCATGATGCAACCATATATATTTTACCATGATACAACCATATATACTTTACCATGATACAACTATATACATAATAATCGGCTACTGTGAATTTCCGATCACACTTATCTTCACGAGAGGATCGTCAATTCCTGGCGCAGACATGTATTCAGGTAACATCCGCAGAGTCGATCATATGTATTTATGTGATTATAAATATCGTTGGTGGTTATTTTGAGATCAATTAATATAATTACAATAATTTCTATCTGAATTATTGGGATGAGGAGTTATCATTATTTACCCTATTCATATTCAGAGTATTGCCCTCAGGTTACAAGTTCTGCTACTGGCAACCTGTAATCCAGTACTAACTGCTCCAGGGTTGAGTTGCCGACGACTAAACTGGTGAGGTGTGTGGCTAGAAACCCTGATGAAATCAAAAACATTATATCAAAGGCTTATGGGAATCATCGACAGCCATCTAGAAATTAGAAGATTGGACCTGGCGAACTGCGTAGACGAAACTACTTGTTTGGCTCAACGGTCAAGAAGGTAATCCCAGTAACGCGTCACAGTGAAACGGAAGCAACACTATTGGACATCAACTGCATCCCAGGCTCATCTCCGACCGTCTTGACTTCGTCGTGTCACCGGACCCAGATGGATAGAGACGAGAGAGTGAAGCTGACGATTTTGCGCAACGCTCTTTCACTTAAATCCAACTTACTCGCAAGGCAAGACTTCATCTCCATTACGTAACCTTCTTCTCAGGTCCAGCGGCGAGGGACGCGTGACCAGGTGACATGTGCGGACGCAGTGGCAGTCGTCGTCACAACTCTACGCGTAGGCGGCCCAGGCCATATTGTCGTTTTCAGTGAACTAGACAGCGCTGGAATTTGGCTGCCACCTGGGCGACGAAGCACTCCTGTTCAGGATAGAACTGCTTCCCCACCCCGTAGCCTGGGGAGGAGACTAGAAAAAAATGATCCTAAAAATTGCCTAACTCACCTTTCCCTGTCCAGCTTGCCGCGGTTGGCAGTGGTTGCATACCAGCGGTAAAATCGCCTACGGTGACAGCAGTCATCTTTGATACGTGAAATGTGCGCACTCTTTTGGACCGTAAGGGGACTGGCCGGACTGAGAGACGAATTGCCCTCATTGCCATCAAACTATCTCGATACAATGTGCATACTGCCACGCTCAGTGAGACCCGTCTAACAAAGGAAGGACACATGACAGAGCAGACTGCCGATACACATTCTTTTGGATTGGACGTAGACGCAACGAACGACGCCAGGCAGAAGTTGGCTTTGCTATCAAGTCCAACCTGGTCAGCATGTTGGCGGCTCATCGGAAGGGGATCAATGATCGCCTGGTGACCGTCAGCCTCCCTCCGCCATGACTAACCAGGACGAGATGAAAGATTCTACCATGATCTGAAGGACACAATCTCGGCCGTGTCCAGGGCAGAGAACTTCATCATTCTTTGAGACATTAACGCCTGTGTCGACAGAGATCATATGTAGTGGTAGGGAGTGTTAGAAAAACACGGGGTGGGCAAGTATAACAGCAACGGTCTCCTTCTTCTGGAGAGCTGCCCCACTCAAGATCTTCTCATCACCAACACAGCCTTTCGTCAGCCTAACTGCAAAAAGACATTGTGGATGCAACCGTGCTCCAAGCACTGGCATCTATTTGACTACTTCATCGTTAGGCAGAGAGACAGGTGGGATGTGAGGGTCAAGAGGTGCGGTGCTGAATGCTGGACCCATCACCTGCAATGCACCAGGACTGGTTTGACGAAAACAACAGTCACCTCCAGACTCTACTAGAGGAGAGACACCAACTCCGCCGATCACACCTTAACAACGCGCCCTTCCACAACCAAAAAGGAAGCCTTCAACGTAGACGGGAAAGTTGTTCGGTTTGAACTACGCCGCATGCAAAATGAATGGCTTAGCGAGCAGGCCGACGCCATCCAAGCCTACGCAGAGAGGAAAGACATAAGAAACTTCTAGATCGCTCTCAAGGCAGTCTACGGTCTCATTTCGTCTGGGTCATCCGCACTCCTCAGGACAGATGGGAACACATTGATCTCGGACAAGAAGATACTAAAGCGGTGGGCAGAACACTTCAGCAGTGTACTCAACCGGCCATCAGCCATCAATGAAGAATTTCTTACAAGACTACCACAAGTCCCAGTCGACAACACAATGGCAGTATATATATCTTCTCTACATTAAATCGCTAATAATATCTCTTAAATATATATATATATATATGTATTATATATATATATATATATATATATATATATATATATATATATATTTGTTATTTTATATATATAATAAATTTTGCTTATGTAAAAAAAAATAAGCAAAAAACCACCTTGCATTATTAGAAATATTCATAGAAATATGATTTAATTTTTTTTTACTCGGTTTATTAAACAGGTTGTTGATTTTTTTTTTTTTTAACGGAAAATAATTGAGTTGAAAATAATTCACTAAAGTTGTACTTAGACGATCCTAAGGAAAGAAGAAGGAAGGGAAAAGAAAAGGAAGAAAGGAAAAAAGGAAAGATGTGGATTAACAAAAACATAAGCGAAGATAGGTGTCAGAAAGATATCTTGGCCTGCGTGTTGGCCGAATTTTTTAAAGACAATTGGAATTTTATTTAGAAATTTCATTTAGAGGGAGGGAAAAACCATGATTGATCAAAACGGGCCGCGATTGATAAGAATATCGGTCAAAACATCTAGTACTTTTTGCGTGGAAAGACTCCATTATCAAATTGGAGAAAGGGAAATTTTTTAGAACAATAGAAACGAAATTTTTTTTTTTTAATCAGAGAAAAAGTGTCTTTTGGGTTGAGGGGTGACCGGTGGAACTGTATACAGATTCTGACCTGTTAAAAATTGAAACCCCCACGATAATAAAGTGGGGACATTTTCAATGTAGATAATTAAGATTTTCTGACTGTCAGGTCTGACAAAAAAAAGAGGTGAAAAAACGATTGTCTCAGCTCACAGATGGCGCCAATATTCTTTCCTGAAGTCACATCTAATTAGCGGCAGGCTGTTTTGACAGGGTGAAAAAAGCCAAGATTGTCATTTTCGTACGTGCAAAAAGGGCAAAAATTGGATTTTGTTTTTTTAAAACAAAACGATAAACCACGCCCGAAAAGAGGAGAAAGGATGCTCGATCAATAACAATTGGTCGGAAACGGTCACGTGATATATCAGGAACCATTGGTCGAAAAACGGTCACCTGACATACGAGGGACCGGGAGAGATGGGTGTGCGCCTCCCCACCAAAGGCACTGTGAGGAAGTAGGGGTGAAAACAATAGCGATAATGGGAAGACAGAAATAATGCGGCTTTTGGAATTATCGAGAAAACCCTGACGCCGACAAACCCACCCCAGTTTGTTGCGGCGTCAATAAAAGCAGGACCCCAGTCGACAGAAATCAGTTGCAGCTGGACCGCGGGCAGGGATAGAGCCTGAACGCGGGCATCAAGCCCGATTCAAATCCCCCTTTGCAAAAAGAAGGAAATCCTCAACAAGAAATCCTTCCATCGAAGACAGAAGAGTTCAGCCCCGGACGGCAGCGAGACGAAGAGATCACCTTTTTTTCACCTCGGACCAGACAAGTCGTTGCAAGAAATTCTTCCACCAAGTCGAACTTCCACCCAAGTCGAGATTACCTCGACAAGAGAACTTCAGCCCAAGTCAAAGAAGAAGAAATACTCGAAAGCCGCAGAAAGAAAGAAAATCAGCCCAAGCCGAAGTCAAGAGAAGTTCTATCTAAGTCGACGAAGAAGAAGAAATACAACTCAAGTCGAAGAGAAGAATCAACTGCGAATGATCGATTTAGCCCCAGTGTCGAACTAAACCACACTCCGACATACAATTCTAAAGAGTAGGCAATTCGAAATCTTTAGGTTGTGTGATAGAAGCTTGGTGCCATAGTCCACAGAGCGGGTCGGGAAATGAGAACAATTTTTTTTTATGTAACGGACATTAGATATAAAAAGGTTGTTACCCTTTTTTTTTCATCAGCAATCTTTTTGTCTCGTGAGTTTTTTTTCTCTTTTATTTGTGTTTTGCCACCCCGTCGGACTCAACTTATCGGCCCCAATCCCTGCTGGTCCCGTCTGTCTAAGATCTAAACACAGCGTGGGTAGACAGACCGGAGATCAGTACAGTTGCTTTAGGAACCAGGTATTGGAAGCGAGTTGGGAAAGGCGAGGCTGGTGATCATCTAACCAAGGGTTGGAGCGGCACGCTTGGAACCAGGAGGAGCGACCAGGAGGAACGACGTCACAGTTAACGCCGTAACCAAAGGATTCGACCCTGGGCCAGGTGTGTAACCGTCACATATATATATATATATATATATATATATATATATAAAAAGAAGAAAGAAACTGCAAACGCTTTTGGTTATAATGTGGATTTTTTTAAATATGTTAATTTATTTTCCATATTTTTCGTACTACAAAATTTTGGGTAGCCCTTCATCAGGTGAAGAAAATGGTTATTTCCACATATCTCTAAAGGAATTAATTTTCCTTTATTTTTGTGTAATAGTAATCCAAATTTTCTTGGACTTGTTAGCTTAAGGGTAATATAACAATTGACCCAGATAAATTATGTATCTTGTGCAAATGTGTGTGTTTGTTTGCTAGTAGCAAATGGTTAATTTTGTATTTATTTTTTTGTGTTCTTATAATTTTCTTCTTTTCTCGACATAAATTATGTAGAAATTGTCCAGATGTTTTCTATGCCCGAGCGCTTTCAGCTATTCTTTTAGCCATTATCAAGGATGATTTTATTTTTTACTTTTAACTGAATGTATGGATTGTTTTATGTATGTAGCTAGAGTTATAGTAATGTTTTATTTTCCAAACACGGTCAGAAAACTATGGCCGTGTTCATAGTTGATATTATTGAGTGTTAGTTTTTTTTCTTTTTTCTTAATATTACTTCCATTATTTTTAGACATTTTTTCATTTCTAGATAAGGCTATTATATTTGTATTATCAACGAGCCTGTTGTGGATAGAAATCGCTCGGTCCCCCTGTGTATTAAATAAGATCCTAATTGAGCTATGGTCAGAGAAATGTAACGTGAGTCTTCTTGTTAGGAATGTTGTAGTATATATTCAATATAATTATTTGAATTAATCAATAACACAATTTCTTAAAGGACACGTGAATCCATAAATAATAATGGTCCTCTGTAATTTGGATCTTGCAGGTGAATTATTATAGTTGACGATAAAGTTAGCAGTTTTAAGTGTTTTTATAGTAGATAATTTAATTTTCTTGTTTTTGTTGAATGAAATTGTATATTTCAGTATAATGTTTCTAAGGAAACATTCTTCTTGCTTTTAGTTACAATGCATTTGATTTTTGTAGAAAATGTTAATGTTATTGCTTTTTTTCTGTGTGTTCAGTGTTGCTATTGGTTACCTTAGAAAGAAATAACCACATAGATCTTCGTATTAGATTTTTTTTCTTTCTAAGGTAAGCAACACCGAACATAGAGATAAAAACAATAACATTAAAAGAGATAGATAGTCATACATTATGAAACAGACAAAGTCCATTAATGATTTTTAAGACATTTTTTATGTTTATACATTCTTTTTATAGATACAAATATTTAAGTAAATGCTCTGTTTATAATAAACAGTATTAAACAACATTTACCGGCCTGAATGTCCGAGAAGTTATCATAGAAAATATTCGTCCTCCGACAGGAATCGAACCTGTATCCTATACGGAACCGTCATTTAGCCTGACGTGCCTTTACCCGTTTCGGCCACAGAGGAGCGTTCGGTTAGCAAGGTCGATTTTACTGTTTTTAAACACAATTATCCATGATTTTCTCTCGTTCATTCATATCTGCTCAATGCGTATCCAAATGTAAACAAATGACGTCATATATTATGAAATGGACAAAGTCCGACAATTATTTTTTAAGACATTTTTTATGTTTATAAATGTTTATAGATAGATAGATAGATAGTGGAGACACTGGAGTTTGAACACAGATCACCAGAGAGCAAACACAATCGATCCCTTTTTGAATAAATAGATCACGTGATGGTAAAGGAAATCTATATATGGGAATTAACTTGGCACCTAGATAATCAATCTCCGAATTACTTCGGAGGTGTGTTTGTCGAACTCTCCGCCTCTTATGTATTTTTAATTAAAACCCTACACTTTTAGCAGAGTCTCGTCTGGGTGGTATGATACATACACGACCCCGCTTTTTACGAGGTCTACGGGGAATTTCTGGCCGAAATATTTCAAATAAACAAAAATGAACTCGGCCTTGTGCCACATCCGACCGTGTGGGGCGGTTAATGAATATCATCCCTCACCGGATTATTTCGGTGTGTGCTGGTCAAACTCTCTGCCTCCAGACGAGGCTATGCCGAAGTGCAGAGTCTCGTCTGGGGTGGTAGACAGCCAACCGACCCCGTTTCTTACGGTGTCTCCTGGGAATTTTTAGCCGAGCCTAAGGGAATCGTAGTCTCCATAATGAAAATCGGCCTTAAATATAAACATCCGAAACGATGATAATTTTCGTGAATATCTCACTATACAGATTACTATTCCGGTCACTATTCGTTGGTTACTTTTCGAGCGAGTATTATCGAGCAAGTACTATTAGTGCGAGTGATATTCGAAGGCGCCTGATACTAGTATTGTTGAACGGCGTTACTATAGTTGTATCTGCGATTACAAAGTTTCTAATACAACCAGCATTACGAAAGTGACAACGAATATTCGTTGGCATTTACGAAAGTAAAACGAAATGTTCGTTGACATCACAAAAGATAGATAAATAGATTTTTGATTATTGTGACAAGATTTTATTGATTGTGATTATATATATATATATATATATATTAATATAAATTTGATTGAACAAATTGATTTATATATATAAAAAATATATATATATATATATACTGAGCACATAGATGGATATGTTGAAAAAATAGATATGAAGGAATGAATAGATTGAATGATAGATAGATACGATCAAATTTAGATAGATAGATAGATGAACAAATTTAGATAGATAGATAGATAGATTTCAACAAATTTAATAGATAGATATTTTAAAAATGAACAAATTTAGATAGATAGATAGATAGATAGATATAAACAAATTTATGAAATCATGATAGATAAAAAAAATTAGTAGATATTCCTAGATAGATAGATAGTTTTGAACAAAAAAGATAGATAGATAGATAGATATTATAGTTAGAATTTTCAAATTTAGATAGATATTAATTAATTTAATTTCTTGGGTCTTGAATTTTTTTTTTTTTGAATTGATTGCTAACCACTGATCTATTCTCTTCTATTCACTCGACATCCGATAATATATTGAAACTTTCTTCTAACGTCGTCCTTCACATCTCTTATGATTTACGACCAAAGATCACCTCTGCGTATTGTCAAAGTCTAATGAAGTCACGTCTGAAGGCGAAAAGTCGGTTTCATTCCCTGTTTTAAACCAGAATAGATCAACTAACAATGAACAGGTGGGATCCAAATGATGGTTGCTAAGCGAAAGAGTCTAGCAAGGGCCGCATGATAAAAAGTGTCGATGGAAAGCAGAAAACGAATTATTCGTACCGTTTTCTCATTTCACTTTTGATTCAGTGGCGCAGGTTGAAGGCTGGGACCCTTTCTCGATCTTACGTGATAAAAGAGAACTTATTTTTATTTATTTATTTATTTATTTTTGCGTTGCTGTTTGAACAGAGAGAGCAGTGGAGCGTGGATTAGAGATTGGTGAGAATAAATTCGGAAATTCAAAAGAATGGAAGTCCGTGAAATATGGCCTGACCGATTTAACAAAGTATCCAGACAGAAATTAATATGCAACCTGAAACATAGATAGATAGATAGATAGATAGATAATGAAAAGACTGAGATAGATAGATAGATAGATAATAGATAAGATAAAGATACAGATTATAGATAGATGAAGAGATAGATAGATAGATTCTATATATAATAAAATTAAAGACATTTAAGAGATAGATAAATAGATAGATAGATAATGAACAGATAGATAACAGATAGATAGATAGATAGATAGATTTTATAATGAACAGACTGAGATAGATAGATAGATAATAGAAATATATAGATAATATAGATAGATAGATAGATAATGAAGAAACTATGATAGATAGATAGATATTACTGTTTATGAACAGACCGAGATAATGTCATGAAGTAATTCTGTTTTGTTATGTCAAACTGGGATAAATAGATTTTTTTTTAGATAATAGATATGAAGAGAATGTGATTAATTGAAACTCCTAAAGATACTGTAGATAGATAGATAGATATGAACAAACTGAGATAGATAGATAGATAATATGAACAAACTTAGATAAATATGAACAAACTGAGATAGATAGATATATAGATAGATAGATGCATGAAGAGACTGTGATAGATTGATATGAAGAGACTGTGATAGATAGATAGATATGAACAAATTGAGATACATAGATAGATAGATAATGAATTAAATATATAATAGATAGATTATAAATATATGAATAAACTGAGATAGATAGATAGATATAGATAGATATGAACAAATATAGATAAATATGAAATTAACTGATAGATATATAGATAGATAGATAGATATATAGATAGATAGATAGATATGAACAAACTGAGATAGATAGATAGATAGATAGATATGAACAGACTGTGATAGAGAGATAGAAATAATCAAATAGTAATTTAATTTATCTTATTTTTGATCATGGCATCTTTAGTTAGCTTAGTTTTGCACAAATTACATATATGGGACACCCAGTGAGGATTAAACATCCAACATAATCTATTATCTAAAACCAATTTGCTACTAACGAAGTCTTAGTTCGTTGTTCGGATTCACGTAGCAATTTGTTTTGAACGCATAGATCATTATCCCACACTTCTGCCAAATATTACTACCTGGAAATATTAAATATTTGGTATACTCGGCGAGTTAAAGATAATGGCGTTTTATCAACTAAATTAAATAAGATTGATAGCAACTTTGTTATAAAGGAGATTAAAAGAAATTGTTTTCAGTAATCGTTTCTAAATCTAAATATTTCTTTCCTTTCATATAATGTCTTCAGAGAGACATAATATTTCTATAATAACATTTCTATATCTGCAAAATCTATTGCTTTATCTCAATATCTTCAGCTCGCTTTCTCTTTATCTATCTATCTATCTATCTATATATATATATATATATATATATAAATTAATTGATTTAAAATTTATGTTTTTTTTCGCCATATAGTCTAACCATGTTTCAAAAAATGGAAGTATAAAATACGAATTTAATTTTGCAATTAAATTAAAATATATATAGGTTAAAACTAGCCATGAATTCAAAAAAGATTCAACCAACATCAAACTTCATTTAGAATAAATAAATATAAAAATCAGAGATCTCTCTCAAAATACTTCTGGCATCTAAAAGAATCAAATAAAACACCTACAGTAAAATGGAATTAATAAGAAAAGCTAGAATATGTAGGTCATTAAACGACCCATGTCCTTTGTGCATACATGAGAAACTATATATTACTAAGTTTATAAAAATAAAAATTTACTGAATCAGAGAAATGAAATAGCTATTATATGCCGTCATTGTCAAAAATTTTCCTTAAATAATATTTAAAAAAATAAAAAAAAAAATAAATTTTTAAAAAAAAAATCAGGTATATATACATACTTATACTTAACATGAAAAATAATTTTATATACTGTAAAAACTAATATTACATTTACTTGTTTTTCTTTATAAAAAAATCTATTGGAATAACAGTGAAAATATTTTAAAGTTGTTTTAAAATTGTAGTTAAAATTAATTCTAACCTAAGCATCTTTTAAAAAATTGCAGTTAAATAAAATGTATGCTAACCTAAACACCTCTAAAAAAAGTACTACCGGCACTTAAATGAATCCAATAAAACACCTACTGAAAAAAATGAAATTATAACGAAAAGCTAGATGATGTAGGCCTGTGAACGACCCATGTCCTTTGTACATATATATGAAACTTTATTAATTAGTTTATATATATTTAAAATAAATAAATAAATTAAATTAATAAATAAAGTTTACTAAATCTGAGAAATGAATTAGCTATTTTTGCAGTAAGTGCCATAAATATTACTTAAATAATATTTAAATATAAAAGTTTAAAAATCGTAATATACATATACTTTTTGATATGGAAAAATAATTTTACTTACTATAAATAATTTCAAATACATTTCCTTCTGTTATAAAAAAATATAGTCTATTAAAACTAACAATGAAAATATTTTAAAGTTGTAATTAAAATTGTAGTTAAATAAAATGAATTCTAACCTAAATTTAAATTTACTTAGTACTACACGCAATTAAAAAGAATCCAATAAAACACCTATAGTAAAATAAAATTAATATGAAATGCCAGAAGATGTAAGATTTTGAATGACCCATGTCCTTTGTACTTACATGAGAAACAATATATTACTAGGTTTATATATATAAAAATAAAAGTTTACTAAATCAGTGAAATTAAGTAACTATTTTTGCCGTCATTGTCATAAATTTTAAAATTTTAAAAAAAAAAAAAAAAAAATAAAAAATATAATAATATACATACTTATACTTGATGTAAAAATAATCCTACATAATATAAGGGATTCTAATACATTTAACTGTTCTTAAAAAAAATATAGTATAATAAAAATTAAAAATGAGAATATTTCAAATCGTAGTTAAATAAAAAGTATTCTAACCTGAACACCCCCGAAAATCTTTAAATTTACAAATAGAAAAAAATGACGTAAGAATTTTTTGCCGTTAACAATAAATTTTTTAAAAAAAATCCAGACGACATGCATTCAACGGATGTCAGTTTTCATTGAAAAATACATCCCTACCCCTTACCAAAATGTAGCTAATAACTGATACAATGATGCAGACATAAGGAAAACCCAGACAACCCTTGTCCAGTTGAAGTAGATTTATCTGTAACCATGGAAACGTGATTTTAGCTTAGCTGTGTCTTTAAAAACCCAGTAATTTTAAAAAGTTACTCCAAAATTCGCTTGAGGATGAAATGGAACTAATGTCTTTAATTTAATTTCAAAATTAAATTCATGGCTTTTAGCTTCCATTTTTAAAACATGGATAGAACTGTGTAGCGAAAAAAAACATATTTTAAATCAATTAATTTATAATATTGAAATCAATAAATTTACATATATATATATATATATATATATATATATATATATATATATATATATATGTTTTTATTTTTTAAAATATGATTATTTTCATAATATATATCATGTTTTATAAATATATATGTTTTCAATATAATTATTTAAATTAAATTAAAAAAAATTTAAGCTCTGTCCATCTTCAAAATTCAATTTTTGGGCTTTTTTGAAGATGGAACAATTTTAACTCGATTTAATTTAAATAATTATATTGAAAAATTTTAAATTTTTTGTTTTGAAACATGAGACTTTTTATGTTTTTGGAATCATATTTTTAAATAAATAATTATATTTATGCTCTACTTTTGTATCGAGCACTATTTTTTAAAAAATAATAACTAAAATACTAAGGGACTTTGGATTATTTACCTAACCAGTTCCTTCCTATTTTCTATATATTTTAACATATATATATATATATATATATATATATATATATATATATTTTTTTTTCTATATCAGTCCGAACTTGTATCTCTATGTATTCATATCAATCTATTAATATATCAGTCCTCCACTCTCTTCTATCTATCTATCTATCTATCTATCTATCTATCTCTTTTCCCATATATAGATTCTTCTATTTCTTTGTTTTTTCTTTCTATCCATCTCTATGTTAATGTCTATTTATGGGAGTCTATTCTTATGTATGAGCAATGGTGAGAAGAAAATGATCATTCAGGCCTTCAGTAATGGTACCGACATTCATACTCTGGCTTCCATATTCAAATTCCATGCAATTATCAACAAGAGAAAGGTGAAACAGTTTAAAAAGCGGGAACAGTAGATAGGAAAACAGGACCAGAAGGTCACAACAGGAAGAGGGATCATCATTTCAACTTAGAGCTAAAGAAATCAATTAGAAAAGATCCAACTCAATCCATAAGACGTTTGGCACGTGAGATAAGAGTTTCACCTTAAGAGTCCAAAGAGCAGTGAAACTGACTTGAAAATGAAATCGTCCGTGAAACCTGTGAGGCTACTTGTTACTCCAGGACAGAATATTAGAAGGTTAGAGAGGACGAAGATCATCTTGAATAAGTTGGAAAATGATCCTGGAATAATATATATATATATATATATATATATATATATATATATATATATATATAACTGAACTTTATTTCAGTCCTTCATAAGCTTCCGAACCTTAGTTATGATTAATTAATGATGAACATGCCATTTTCATTTGTGATCGATTTCATCAGGACTCTTCAGTAAATATAGGGGAGTAATTATGCATTCTTATTCTTCAAAGTAGAGTCCAATAGTGTTATAAAAACCTTGGAGAATTCCAGTAAGATATCTTTAATCATTTCTA
>CAHIKZ030001432.1:62500-137500 GCA_903632075.3 Acanthosepion pharaonis | reverse complement strand
TTTTTTCTTTCTTTCTTTCAGCTCCGAATATCAAACATAATGAAATAATATATTTCCAGTCTCTATTACTTTTAGACAAAATTTTTTTTTTTTTAATTTTTTACTCGTATATTCTCAATTTTATTTAAAAAAAACATATCTATTCCGTTTTTATTTATTTATTGCTTAGATAATTAATATTTTTAAATTAATCTCTTAATTATATATATATATATATATATATATATATATATATATATATATATATATATATATATATTATAATTTTTGTATTTAGGCAAAATTTTTTTTAGGCATGTCTGATTTAATAAATTGCAGACATTATGTTTTTAATTTTAATAAACTCCGTTCATACTCACGAATAACTTTCCGTTTACTGATGTTAAAGGAAGAGAAAATGTGCTATACCTGTTTAAATTTATTTTATTTTCATTTCCCAAGTACTTTCGAAATAAAAATAAAAGAATATAAACACCTATAGCACATTTCGTACTTCATTTCCCAAGTACTAAGTAGCATACAGAAATTAAACGGGGCATAACTTTGATTTAAAAAAGAGCACGCTAATAAAAAATATCTTAATACGCAGACTATATCTCAAGGGAATATTAATTAATATCTTTCCATCGATAAACAAATGACAAACACTTTCTTCTGATCAACGACATTCATAGAAGCCATACTTAATGTAAGATCCAGACATCTGCTGACAATGTAACCTAAGTCTTCCATACACTTCTTTCTCCAACACACCAAATATCTCCTGATACATATAGAATATTAATAATAGAATAAAACAAAAAACACACATATACCCAAAATTTCCCGACACAAACGATTTTTCTCAACAAATGTTAAAAATTATAACAATTATAATGTCAATAAATAAGTTAAATTAAAACACTCACCCATATACACCTAAATTTACTTCTACGCACGATTTGTCTGAAATAATAACATTTATCCTAATAGTAATAACGCACATCTAACCCA
Organism: Acanthosepion pharaonis; assembly: GCA_903632075.3. Classification (NCBI taxonomy): domain Eukaryota; kingdom Metazoa; phylum Mollusca; class Cephalopoda; order Sepiida; family Sepiidae; genus Acanthosepion; species Acanthosepion pharaonis. Next base: position 136,507 of record CAHIKZ030001432.1, on the reverse strand, counting down.
AAGTCAGACACGTACACAAGTACCTCCAACTCCCACAAGACCAAGTGGAAATTTTATACACACACACACACACACACACACACCTTTCCCATTTCTTCCCACTAACATCAACAGAAATTAGAGACACAGACACGTCGCACACTCAAACCTACAGACTAAGGCCACAGGACAAAAATACGTGAGATCGACTTATAACCGAACCCATGCCAAATAAGACATCTCCTTAGCTCAAGAACAAATAAGAATAAGTAAAAACGACACAGAATACAAAGTACCAGAACGTTCTACTGACATAAGTTATTTCCCCACAAAATCTGAAAAATCCTAAATAGAAGAGAAATATGTGAATTTATAAACGTTTTTTTTGTTTCTATTTTGTTTATACATTCAGGCCAGTAAATGTAATCAATATTGTTTAAAAACAGAGGATTTATTCAAATAAGTGTATCTATAAAAAAAAATAACGTATAAACAGAAAATATATTAAATATTTGTCGGATTTAAATCATTTTCAATTACATATTTTCATTGTTTACGTTAGCTTAAGAATTCAGAAGCGATATTATAGATCGAGAAAGATCAGCGAAGGTATGTGTTTGATGGCAGTAATTCGAGCTTTGCTTAACCGGAAGTTCTCTGTGGCTGAAAGGACACAGCACGTTATTATTAATGGTGGTTCTGTATAAGATTGAGGTTCGATTCCTGTCGAAGAACGCATATTTTCTACGAAATTTCTCGTATATTCAAACCGGTAAATGTAATTAATACTGTTTCATTGAATAACAGAACATTTCCTCAAATAAGTGTATCCATAAAAAATAACGTATAAACAGAATATATATATATATATATATATATATATATATATATATGAACCTAAAGTGCCAGGTAAACTTACGACGATCCGCGTAGGTAAAACCTAGGTAGATTTACCTGGCTCTTTAGGTTCATAGTTAGATTTGCTCTACTTAGTGTATTGAGCACTTAGTTACTTTTGGTGGTTTTTTTTTTATTTGGACTTTGAGGTTGGATTCTGGACAATTGTTTTCGCCTCAATTGCATGTTCTTAGTTCTTTCTTTTTTATCCCTTATTTTTCCTTGGATATTGATTTGTTCAATTACAAGCCAAGACACCAGACGAGTATAACTATTTATTTATTTTATTATATATATACATATATATATATATATATATATATATATATATATATATATATATATATATAATTGGACACTGAGATCAAGACCAACGCGACAGTCTGGTTCATGTTTGAACGCAATCTTCATGGTGGAATGATTGTGTTCAGGCATGAAACATACTGTCCATGCTTGATCGCTATCGAATTTTACGTTCATATAAAATCTTTCTCTGATACTGAACGCTTTAACCCAAGAATATAGCATACCTTAAGTCGATATTCATATATGTATATATATATATATATATATATATATATATGTGTGTGTGTGTGTGTCTGTGTGTGTGTGTCTGTGTGTGTGATAAAAATCTTGGTAACACCCAAATACACACCAGACTCCAAAAAAAGCCAAAAGGAAAAATAACATCATACGGTTTAACACAAACACATACACACACACACATATATATATATATATATATATATATTATATGAAAATATATATAGAAAATAGGAAGGAACTGGTTAGGTAAATAATCCAAAGTTCCTTAGTATTTTAGTTATTATTTTTTAAAAATAGTGCTCGATACAAAAGTAGAGCATAAATATAATTATTTATTTAAAAAAATATGATTCCAACTCGCGACATAAGAGGTCTCATGTTTCAAAACAAGACCCGAAAACTTCAATATAATTATTTGAATTAAATTGAGTTAAAGTAAGCTCTGTTCCATCTTCAAGCGAAATTGTTTTTGGAATATCGTATTTCTGAAATTACGTGTTTTAATAATTGAAATCAAAATTTCCATGGTAACAGCTAGGGCGAATTGTTTAAATTGGGTAGGCGTGTGTTGGGTGTTAATAATAAGTATCAGTATAGAGTTACTTTCATAGATGTCAAGTCAGGGAAATATATATATATATATATATATATATATATATATATATGTGTGTGTGTGTGTGTGTGTGTATAAAAATATAATTTTATGGTACACTATATATAAAAGTGCTCAATATCAGAGATAGAGCGTTAGGCACACAAATACACCACAAGACAAAATAAAAACAGATAACAATGGTAAGGTTGGGGCTGTTGCGTTGGGTATCTCGAAGGCATTTGAGATACAGTTCTTCTTCACACGTTGAAAGGTTATGTGTGAATATTTTATCTGATTCAATCTTTCTTATCAAATCATGAAATGAATGTCTTCCCGAACGGCCACTCTTCTAGATCTTTTTTTGCCTTATTACAGCCGTCCCCCATGGCTCTATTGATAAGGTTGGTATGTGTTGCCTGGTAAATCTAGAGTTACGTCGAGGAAGTTTACCCTTTTCAAATTAGAAGAGACAATTATCTTTAAGTTTAGTTTTTTTTTAATTCACTAAATATAATTTTTCTGATTTTGTCTATCTTAAAACTAGTAGAACTCCTCACCACCATGAGCCCGTCATCTCTATATAGTCCGATGTCCTTAATATCAATTTCGCGGTGTGCCGTTAAGTTGTACAGTATTAGAAGACCAACAAGGTCAGAAGACTCCGCAGATTCTAATGATCCCCTAGTGATGTCAAACAGGTCGTTATTGTTTTTTATCCATTGGTCCCCATTATGAATGAGGACCGATTTCTTTGCGCTAAGGATTATATCTGTTTCTTCCTTTGTCAGGTTAGAATACACAGCAGCAAAGTCCAGGGCAGTCGTAAATAGATCCTTCGAAATTGATGGGTAGTAATCCACGATATCGAGCTGTATTAGGGTGCAATTCGGTTTATCATCAATATAGTTAAGCCAATTGATGACATCTTTAGTATTGATCCATAATTTTAATTCCAGTTGTTTTTTTATTTGGCAGGTAATTTTTTCCAGGATCCTTTTGCTGATCTTTCCTATGTCGGGTCGGGTAGGGTTAATTATTCTAGTTGCAGGGTTTTCTAAAAAGTCAGGCTTATGATCCTTAAGAGTTATGTAACATTGCTTTTCAGCAAGTTTAACTACTCTATCGCTAATTTTTAATTTATCAGTTATTTTTTTACTAGCTCTGTTTATGCTATCAACCATAATAATGTTGTTGTTGCAAGCTTTTTTTTATAAGTCCTGGTTACGTTTTTTTTTTTAATTAAGTTGTTGTAGTCATCGACAGCCAATTTGTAGAAGTTAACTAATATTTTGTCACAATCATTAATGCTTTTAACTATTTGATCCAGATGTTTTTGAAAGTGGCTTTTCTTTTTTTGAAAGGAGATGTTGTTGATAATGTTGAGTAGGTTTTTTTCAAATTCGTATAGCTGTTTGTTGAATGGTGCAACTTTTTTACTTTTAAAGCAGTAAACTTCACGTTCTTTATCGGTTGAGTTATTCCCACGAAAGTAGAAAATGCCAACTATTGAAAAAACTATATATATATATATATATATTTTTTTTTTCAATAGTTGGCATTTGAACAAATGATTTCGTTTCACACGCGACTGAAATTTATGACACATATATTTCACTCCAAGCGAGGCGGGAGTGTCACTAGTACACAGGGGGTTAACAGAGAGTAAAAATAAGAGAAAATAATGAGTATGGGGGGGTACGTAAAGGATTAAAAGAAGAAGGAGGATGAAGGCATTAGAAGATGACGTTTGACGCTACATTTAAAATTTTGAAGATTATAGTTATCAAGGGAAGCAAGTAAACGGAAGGGAGTTCTACTGTCGGGAAGTGCGAGAGAAGAATGTGTTGGTGTAGAAGTGAAGGTTACATTTAACTGTTTCAACAGTAAAAGGATGGGACCTAAATGCCAACCTAGTAGCAGGCTTTAAATTCATGTAGTCAGGGCACCAGGGGAAAAAAGCTTGTCAGAGCAGTTGCCATGAAAATATTTTTAGAAAAGACAGAGGGAAGCCGCAATACGTCTGCGAGAAAGTGACTGTAGACGAGATGCCAAGTCAGGCCCGATTACATTGCAGACCCTTCTTTGGATTTTGTCGCGAGACACCGGACCATATATGGCAACAGTATTCAATGTATGGATAAGCGTTAGATTTGTAGATGTGTAGGATAGACACACCTCTGGCACGACACAGAGAACCATATATTATAAAAGATGATATTTCAACGTGTCTCACTGTGCTTTTCAGAAGAGGATTATGAATTTTTAAAGTTAAGAGCGTAAATCAACGAAAATGACTTTGATGTTAATTTATTTTCCACAGACGAAACGTTGCCAGCCTCTCTCTACTCTATCGCTATTTCCATGGAAAATGTTCATTTGAGTTACATTCCACTATCTCTGTCCCACACGGCTAAGACCAGCCACACTGCATACACAGAAACAAATCACCCTCATTCCTTTCATAAGATCTAATCGAAGAGGTTCTTCCCCATAAAGAGCCACTTTGTGGAACCTAGAGGACGTTTTCTCGATCAATCCTGACTTGTTCAGTGCCTTGGTTTAAACGTTATCTTTCCCACATCTTTATAAACTGTACCTCTTACCAATTACACAACTTCCTTCGTTAAACCTCTACCTTGAGTGGATCTTAGGCCTTGTATATGATGCGCATTAATAAAAAAAAAGGTATTGTACCTCCTAGACGTGTGCAAATCTATCAAATGCGTCGGAAAAAAGAAAGAATGTATTTCACTAATCTTCCCAGTCAGAAGCCCTTGACTGCCTCGAAAATCAGCATTTATACTCCAGATTATGCTTTGACTCGAACACCGATCTGTGTCACCATTGAGAAATACGTAACTACATCAACGATAGGATAAAACATTAAACTTGAAACAAGTGGATTACCCAGTGAGGGCAAATCAGTACACAGGGGAGGGACTGAAATTTCTCAGCCCGACTCAATCTAGAAATTTGACCAAACGTCAAATCCTTTTTTTTTTTGGCGGTGGAGGGGGGTGATTATTGGTCGAGCTGAGAACTTTGCAGCAACTGTCTTTAATAATATTTTCACAGCATTGATCCACAATCGACATAGAATATTTACCTTTGCATGTGATATATTTCCTTTTTCCACCAATTATTGGGATGTGGTACAAAGCTGGTTTAAAATAGAGGGTCCGATCGCATGCTTACAGGCAAATCTCAAAATTTGCCCAGTTTTCGCAATCCTCGTCACGCTGACCTCTATATTCAACTTTTTTGGTGCCATGGCGGAGGTGCTGTTTCAGGATTGGAACTCCGTGGACAAAAGCACAACAGAGAGATACAAATGTAGCCAACAACACATAAACACACACAAATTTACACACGTAGCCGAACGACACGGCTCTCTCTCTCTCTCTCTCTCTCTCTCTATATATATATATATATATATATATATATATATATATATATATATATATATATATATTCCAAATATTCGTGTATTTATTTATGTATTTATTTTATTTATTTATCTATTTTTTTTTTTTTTCTCTCCCGCCACTCTGTCCGACTAATTTAACATTGATACTTGGTCTAACCATTCTAACCTAACTTATAACACTATATGTTTGTTTGTTGAAAAATCCCCCCATATCGAAAGAAGGAAAAATGTCAATACCATCCAATGGGCCTTGTGACTGATGAATTAATTCCCTCTAAATTCACCAGTCGTTAGTATGTCTTCAAGATTCTTATGGTCCAGTGGCCTTGTCTTTTGCTTGACAAAATGTACTAACGTGGAACACTCACTGGTGACCATCAGAATGCATGCGGACTACGAATATCACCCACTGCCACAAGTGAGCTAGCGTTTATGCCATATCCACAAAAAGTTGGATAATCATTTTTTCATTTCTCTCTTTAGAATAGAACAATGGGACTTATACTAAGTTATCCCCCTGAACATACACCTAGTGTCAGCCTGGGCACTATGTCAACTACTTCCATTATCCCTGTGTTTGTTTTTTGTCGTTGTATGTATTTATATGTAATAGGAGTTTAGACCCTCCTTTGTGAATAATTGGTCAACCTCCCCCCTTCTTATGGACATGGTAGTTCAAATAACCTTGTTTCTTGTCTAGGAAGGGTTTCACTCTCTCTCTCTCTCTCTCTCTCTCTCTCTCTCTCTCTCTCTCTATTTCTCTATTGCTTTTCTCTTTCTCTTTATGTCTGACCTTCCCTGTCTCCTTTTCTCTTGTTCTATCACTTTCGCCATTTTCCCGTCAGTCTCACATTTCAATCCACTTTTCGTACTTTTCTTTTTCTTTCTGTGTCTATTTTTCACTCACTCTCTATCTCACTTTTCTCATCCCCCTCTATCTTTCTCTCTCTTTATATATATATGTCTATCGCTCTTTTCTCACATTCTCTAGCTATATTTCTCTCTATATATATATATCCCTCTTCCTTTTCTCTTTCCCTCTATCTTTCTCACCCTTTAACTTCTAATTCTCTTTCTCTGATTTTCGCCTTGGCTCCTCTCCTCTTTATTCCTCTTTCCTTTCTTTCTCACTTTTTCTCTCAACCTATTGTTCTTTCCATTACTTTTTTCTGTGACTCTCTCTCCCAGTGCACATATTTTGCTCATCTATCTATCATTTCTAAGATTTCTATCTATCTATCATCTAATCTAATTGTTTATTCTATTTCTAGATCTGTCTCTTTCTATTCTATTAAATCTATCTATCTATCTATCTTTCTATCTATCTATCTATCTATCTTTCTGATTCTTTCAGATCTGTCTCGTTCTATTAGATATAAAGATCTATCTAAAGAAATCTATCTATCTATCATATCTATTTATCTTCTATCTGATTCTATTCAGATCTGTCTCGTTCTACTGAGATCTATCTATCTTATTATCTATTTCTATCATTTTATTAATCTGATTTATATTTGTATCTATCTATTATTTTATTTATCTGTCTATCTATCTATCTATCTATTCTATCTATCTATCTGATCTTTAATTCTTTCGTTCTATTCTTACTCCTATCCATCTATCTATCTATCTATCTTCTTATCTGATTGCTATTCATCTATTTGTCTCATTCTACATCTCTATCATATCCATCTATCTATCTGATTCTATTCAGATCTATCTATCTATCTGAGTTTCTATCTATCTATCTATCTATCTTCTATCCAAATCTATCTGATTCTATTCAATCTCTCGTTCTATCTGTTCTATCTATCTATCTATCTATCTATCTATCTGATTCTATTCAGATCTGTCTCGTTCTACTGAGATCTATCTATCTATCTATCTATCTATCTGATTCTATTCAGATCTCTCGTTCTACTTTCGATCTATCTATCAAAATCTATCTATTCATCTATCTAATTCTATTCATCTATCTGTTCACTAATTATCTATCTATCTATCTATCTAAACACATCTATCTATCTATCTATCTATCTGATTCTATATTTCTATCTATCTTTACTACCTTTATCTATCTATCTATCTATCTTGCCTATTATCTATTCTATCTATCAATCTACAAATATCGTATCTATTGATATCCTATCTATCTATCTATCTATCTATCTATCTATCTTCTTTTATTCTATCTATCTATCTGATTCTATGTCAGATCTGTCTTTTTTTCTATAATATATATATATATATCTATCTATCTATTTCCTATCTATCTATCTATCTATCTATCTATCTTGATTCTCTTCTTTACATCTTTCGTTCAACTTGTCTCTAAATTGTCTATCTATCTATCTGGACCTCTATTCTTTTCACCTTTTTTCCTATATATATATATCTATATATTCATCTATCTATATAAACTATATATATATTTATATATATATAATTTTAACTAAAAAAAAGTTGAACCATTTCTACTCCAAAACCTCCCAACTATTTCGAATATGATCATCTCGATTTTAATATTGAGATAGTGTTAGATTTTACTACCTATTATAAATCAGAATGCAAGTGGACAATAAATTTCTAGCCATATATATAAATATAATTATATTCTACAAGATGTTCCAAAAGTGTCTCTCTCTCTCTCTATATATATATATATATATATATATATATATATATATATATTTATTCCAACGTTTCGTTGTATTTATTTATGTAATTTTTTTTATTTATTTATCTTTTTTTTTTTTTTCTCCATAAAGTTTTCTGTCCGACTAATTTAACATTGATACTTGGTCTAACCATTTCTAACCTAACTTATAAATTTAAATTTTATTTTGTGTAAGAAAGATGAAGCCCCTAAAAACTTCTGACATCCCACTCTTCATCAGCGTTGTATGTTTTTAAAAATCAGTCCAGTTAAAGAAAATACTTTTTAAATCATAAAATTAAAAACTTGGAACAAACACTGGTGACCATCAGAAACACATTTATTTATTAATATCAAAGAAAAACAAAAACTTCTTTTTTAAATATAATTTTGATAAATCCAAAAAGGTGGTGTAATCTTATTTTTTTTTTCTCTTTTTAGAATGAGAACAATGGGATTTATATATTCAATATAAACTAAAAAAGAATGTTGTGTTTTTGATAAAATTAATAATAAATTCCATCCTATAATAACAAATTCATAATAAAAAAAAACAGTGTCAACTCTGGGCACTATATCAACCACTTCAACATTTATCCCTCTGTTTGTTTTTTGTCGTTGTTGTATGTGTTATATGTAATAGGAAATAGGTAGACCCTCCTACCCACCGTTCAACATTCCCCCTTCTTCTTGGACATGAGCAGAGGCTCACACCTTGTTTCATGTCTAGAAAGAATTTTTTTACTCTCTCTCTCTCTCTCTCTCTCTCTCTCTCTCTCTCTCTCTCTCTGGCCTCTGTACTAGTGCTGATGTGTTTCTCCCGTGACGTGTGCAGTCTATGGCATTGCCTCTTCATTTTGAGGGTACACGGTTGACAGTTCACTGGTTGCTGTTTCCGACTGGTAGTTAGGGAGCCCTAACTCTTGCGTAGCGTCTTGAGCGGCCGCTCTGATCAACAGTTGTATAATACCGGGGATGTTTGTAGTGCCATGATGCGCATGGAAAGGTGTCCCTGCAGTCACCTCCGGTGGGCAAACCTGAGGCCACATTATGATGCAGGCTGTGCCAACTCCTCTCTGCTCATGTTGCGGTCGAAAACCATCTGCTTCTCTTACTTCAGGCCTTCTATCTCTTCCAAACGATTACTCCACATGAAGACTCAAAAAAACCAAAAAGTAAACCTAAACCAGCCCCTCAAAAATCACCTAAACCCCTCAACATTTCATTCTCCAACATCCGTTTTATTAGAACAAACTTCTGCAGTATGGAATCTTTCCTCACTGCAAACTGCCCGGATATACTGGCTCTGTGTGAGACAAACCTTGTCTCGTCTATTCCTCCTCTGATCTCTCGATCCCCATACCTTCCTCTCCTCAGGAAAGACTCTCTAACCCACATGCACGGCCTTGGTGTCTATGTCAAGGACCATCTCCCCTGGCCAGAGAGTTGTCTCTCGAATCGCCAGACCATTCGTACATGTGTCTCCAACTATCTCTCCTCAATGCCGTAAGCTATCTCTTCTTCCTCTATCACTCTCCATCCTCTCATGACTGAGGGATACTCGATATCCTATCTGACAGCATAGACAAGGCCCTCTCTCTCCACACGTTTGCTCACATATTCGTGTTTGGTGACTTTAACGCCCATCATACCAAGTGGCTCAAGAACGCTACTACTGACCGGGCAGGCATTCAAACACTTAATTTCTCAATTTCTCAATCCCTCACGCAGATAGTTAACTTCCCCACGCGTTTTGCCCTCAACCTGGAAGGTAAGGTCTTCCTTCTCGATCTATGTTTTACCTCCATCCCCGAATCTTCTATCGCCACGCAGCTCTGCCCTCTTGGTAACTCCGATCATGCTGTAGTATCTGTTAACATTTCCTTCAACTCCACACCCCGTTCTATCAATAGAACCTCGTTCTACTATCAATTAGCGGATTGGGACTCGTTCCGTGACTTCCTCTGCGATGTCCCCTGGGATGTTGTCTTTACACTCCCTGTCCAAGAATGTGCTTCTGAGGTCTCATCCTGGGTTAAAGCTGGAATCGACGCTTTCATCCTCTCAAGGAAATTTAAGGTCAAGTCGCACTCCTCCCCTTGGTTCTCCGCTGCTTGCTCAGCTGCCATTGCCCATCGGAACCACTTCTTTCACCTATTTTGTAGCGACATGTCGGGCTGCAATAGACGTCTCTTTGCCTCCGCCCGTAACGAGTGTAATCGTATCCTCAACGAAGCTAAGTCAATATTTGCTGCTCGGATGAAGGAGCGTATTGCATCTCGCAAATTTGGCTCCAAAGATTATTGACGGCTCTGCAAGAGCGTCCTGAACAATACGAACCCTCCATACCTCCTTTGTTCAACCAGTTCGAGGTCCTAACCTCCTCTACCGACAAGGCTGAATGCTTTGCTCGGAAATTCTCATTTAATTCAACGCTCGACTCCTCCAGTGTACCCATACCAGACTTCCCTCTAAGAACTGAGGCCCTATTGAGCAATAAACATAACCCCGTCATTGGTATTGGGCATTATCTCCAATTTAGACCCCCACAAGGCTAGTGGTGGAGATGGCATACCAGCCATTGTCTTGAAAAATGCGCGCCTGAGCTGGCGCCCGCCCTCTCTAAACTATATAACTTACTGCCTCAAAGGAATCTTGTTTTCCTGACTGCTGGAAGTCCTCATCCATTGTTCCTGTCTTTAAGAACTCTGGAGACCCCTCTGAACCCTCTAATTACCGTCCTATTAGTCTCCTACCCCTCTTCGGCAAAGTCTTCGAAGCCCTAATCAATGCCGAAGTGGTTAACCACCTTACATCCCATGATCTGCTCTCAGACAAGCAATATGGTTTCTGCTATGCCCGATCTACAGCTGATGTGCTTACGGCCATCACTGAAACCGTCTACCAAGCCCTTCAAAATAACGGTGAGGCTCGTGCCGTGGCCCTAGACATCTCCAAAGCATTTGATAGGGTTTGGCATGCCGGCCTTCTTCGCAAGCTCCAGGGTTATGGTATTACAGGTCGATTGTTTGACCTAATACAATCATTCCTGTCAAACCGTGAATTGAAGGTCGTTCTCAACGGATTCTCCTCCAGTTCCTATCCCACGAACGCAGGTGTTCCCCAAGGCTCCATCCTTGGCCCCACTCTATTCCTTATTTTCATCAACGACCTTCCTGACGCCATAGATTCCCAAGTTGGCATCTACGCGGACGACACTACAATTTACTCCTGCCTCAAAAACAAATCTAGTGTCGCTGACAAAACTAACCTGGCCGTGCGTCTTGAAATGGACCTCCAATCGGTTGTTAATTGGGGCAAGAATTGGCTGGTCAACTTTAACGCCTCAAAAACTAAACTACTCTCTATTAATCACCATAGAGATCCTTCCCTGCCCCCCCATTAGAATGTCTGATAGTCAACTTCTTGAGAGCAACTCCCTGCGTCTGCTCGGTCTCACGTTGACTGCTGACCTGAGATGGAACAAATACATTGAGTCAATTGCTTCGTCCACCGCAAGGAAAGTTGGCTCTCTGTGCCGCGCCAGGAAATTTTTCTCCCCGGAATCGATACTTCAAATATACAAATCAACCATTCGCCCTTGCATGGAGTATTGCTGCCATATATGGTCTGGGGCACCTTCTGTTTACCTCGGAGTTCTTGACAAGATCCATAGGTGGATATGTAATATAATTGGCCCTGATCTGGCATCTCGTCTACAGTCACTCTCTCACAGACGCGCCGTCGCCTCTCTCTGTCTTTTTTTACAAATACTTTCATGGCAATTGCTCCGATGAGCTGCTTTCACTGGTTCCCAGACTCGATGAATTCAAGCGCCCTACGAGGCTGGCATCCCGCTCTCACCCTTTCACTGTAGAAACTTTTAAATGTAGCCGTCTCTTCTACTCCAATAGCTTCATACCTCGCACCTCTCGCCTGTGGAACACCCTTCCCTATTACTGTTTCCCTGAGAGCTATAATCTCCAACTATTCAAATGTAATGTCAATCGACATCTCCAGTTACCTTGATCTATCCACTATCCTTCTCCTCATCCTTTCTTCTATCACTCCTATCTGCTCTCGCTCCAAATCTTCTGCAACCCCCTGCATCCTAGTGGCTTCACGCCTTGCTCGGGGCGTAATGCTTAAAAAAAAAAAAATATATATATATATATATATATATATATATCAAAATATTCATATCCATCTATTTTATTCTTTTTCAGTCGATCATTTTCTATCCTTTTTCTTATATTTTCTTTGAATATTCTCTTTCTCTCTTCCTAAAATCAAGGAAAGCGTTCTCTTTCTGTCTGTCTCAACACATTTTCTTATCTTTCAAATTTTTACTCTACACATTATTCATCCTCTTTCTGTATGAATTAATGTGTATATATATATTTTCAAACTCATTTTAAAAAATCACTGTCGCAAATACTAAATAGTAAATTCAAAAAAAAAGATTCTATTATATGGTTGATATAAGAACAAGTTTTTTGAAAATTTCTGGTAAGTTTCAAATTATGTCATTTGACATAAAAGGCCCTTTTCAATTGAAATGAATAATCAAATAATATCTTCATTATTGCGTCTTGCTGTTTTTTTTTTTTTTTCCATTTTCGAATTTAGATTTTAAAAATCAAAACTGAATTAACGATTTTTTTTATATAACATTTTTACGATTATTGAGTTTCTTTAGTTGTTTTTCTTCTTTTGATTCAAATATGTCTACTAATATTTTGCTTCTTTTTTATTTTTTCAAAATATTCTTTCCAGTAAACATTTGACTGTAAATTTTTTATGAAAAAAAAAAATAATAAGGCAAAATGAAGGTCACTCAATGAATTAAAGAAAACATAAATTTTTTATATATAAAAAATCTCTTCTCTTAAAAAAAATTCTTTCCATTATATAAGCACTTTCTTTCACAATTTTCGTTTCTTTTTCTTTATTTGTTTTAATTCTTAATTTTTTTTTTAAAAAATAATAAATTGTAATTTTCTTCTATTTGTGTTTATAAATATCCATTCAAATATAAAAAATAAATAAACAAAAAAAGTCTATTATTAAATGGCCACTATAATAAATTTATTGGACACCCGTCTACTAGGGCAAAAAGCAATCCCTGAATTCGAAAAATTCTCAGGCGCAGTTGTGTTATTTAAATTATATTGAAAATGGTTTGAATTTTTTTTTGCACTTGCATAGATATTTAAAATATTGAAAATTTTGTTTTATATAGCGTGATCAAAAGTTTTTTCAGGAAATTTTTAGAATATAAAAAAAAAATCGGTCACGATGACAATATTGATCTTTAATTATATTAGAAAACCAAATGAATTTCATCATGTTTGATATATAATATAAGGATAGTCAACCCGATGTATGGTATCATGGGAATTTCATATGTACGCTGGGAAACGAAGATATATCAGTCCGATAATACATAAAGAAGATCATTCCTTTCTGGTTTTATTCACAAATTTATGTTTATTAAAAAAAATTTAAAAAATCATCTTATGGTCAGTCTATTGGATTTTTTACGAGTTAAATTTGTCAGTCTATTCTATTATCATTTTCATCCTTTAATTAATTTTATATAATTTTACAAAAAAAAATTTTACTATATAAAATTTATAAAGTTAAAAATTTATAAAATACCTGCTTTTTATAATCAAATTTTCCATTTTATTAAATTAAATTTTTTAATTAATACCCTTTAATCGAATGAAAATCATTTCTAATTTTATTTTCTTAAGCCAGCATTATTTATTGATAATGCACGATAATATCTACCTTAGCTTATCCGCTTTATGGATTGTCTCCAGGTAACATGCTCAATTGATATGGACGAGGATTTTTTTCATGAATATCTGCTTTAGATAATTTCCATGGAGACTGCATGCATTAATAAAGAAAATGATTCAAATGTTTTTTTGCGAATCATTTTCTTCGAATAAAAATTAAAAAATTTATTCTCAATTAAAACAAATTTTTAATGATAAGAAAAGAAGAAAAAAAAAAACTGGACAACATAATACAAACAAATTAGAAAAATTCAATAGATAGATTTGATTTTTTCATTTTATAAAATAAACTTTAGATATTAACCAGATGCAAAAATAAAAACTAAATATGATAGATAGATAGATAGATAGATAAATTGAAAAATTATATAAAAAATAATCTTAAAAATTAAATTTTTTTATTTTTAAACAAATAAAATCCAAACTGCATTCGCAACATTATTTGTAAAAAATATAAATAATATTAAAAAAGAAAAAAACAATGACTTTAAAATAATTCAAGTATTAATAACTTTTGTTTTTTAGTCAACACTCAATAACATTCTTAGCTATGAAGACGTTTGAATGTGTTGAACGAATTTTTGAAAAAAAATAAAAATAAAAAAACGAAAAAAAATTTTTAATTTTAGACTTTTTAAAAAATTTATACATTTTTAAAATAAATAAATATTAATATTTTTGTTTGAATAATTTTTTAACTCGGATATATTTTAAAATTGGATAATTTTTATACACTTTATGTTTTAAAAAAACATTTTGTGTGAACAATTTTTAAATATTAAATAAAATCTTAATCATTTGGTTTGGTTTGGGTTTTAAATTTGTTTTACGCCATATCAAAAATCATGGGTCAAAGTTAATTTCATAGACATGTTGTTTTAACATTGTTGGTAATAATTTTTTTTTCAAAATCCATTTCTTTTAATATTTTCCTTCAAAAATCGATTTTCTGTAAAATTTCCTTCGTTGGTAAATTTTTTTTTTTTTTTTTGGATATTTCTAGTAATGTTTTTCTTTTTTTTTTTTTTTTTTTGGTAATTTTTGTTTTTCTTTTGTATTTTTTGGTAAATTTTTTTCAAAATATTTCTGTTTTTATTAAAACCTAAATTTTTACATTTTTCAAAATATTTTTTTAATAGTTTTGGCAAAACTATTTCCCATTTAAATGGGACCCGAACAGGAATAATATCACACCAAAAACGGCAATATTTTATCCTAGGAAAACAAAAAAATTTTAATTTTTTTTTTTGGATGTTCTTTTTTCTTTTCTGTTTCCACGCCGCTTTTACCTTGTACAAAAAAAAAGAAGATTTAATGAAATATGTATAAAATGAGGATTGCTTTTTAGAAAATACAGTTACAAAATACTCAATTTTATAAACAAAATATATATAAATTCTTTATGTTTAATTGATTTCTTTTATTCCTTTATATATATTTGTCCATCATATTCATATATATATATATATATATATATATAAATGTATTTTTATTTTTTGTTTTTTATTTTATAATATCTAGAAAAAGGAAATATATTGGAAATATAAGAGTATATATTACCATCAATACCACATGGATTTGGCCTACTGCCAGAGCTATCAAAAGCCGATTCATCATCTGAACTATAATAATCTATTTACGCCACAATATAAAACAAATCGTTATTTTCGAACGCACACTTCCACTACGTGAAACTGACATGTGGCTTGAGATGATGCAATAGCGAGTACCTCTCTACAAACAGTTAGTATTATTAGATTCGTTTGTAAACAAATGACCCGTGTTCAGAACTAGCCGATCCCTATAGAAACAATGCAAGAGAATTCTATAAAGACGAAAATATATGGTAATCTGTATGTTTAATATCTTCTAAATATATTTTATTTTCAATTATTCACTCAATACAACAACTAAGTGCCACTCAAGGTAAAAGATTAATTAATGGGGATGTTATAAATGGCTTTAGTGAGGAATTATGAGAATATGCTGGATAGACAACGATTGACCTTCGAAGCGGTTAACATTGTAATGATCAGAGAAGCATGTCTGTCGCAAACAGGTCTGAGTATGTTATGGTGAAACACCTATTCTATAGTTAATAGACTCTCCCACCTAATATAAGTAGGAGTTGTAAGAGAAACGAGGGTCAGTCGATGTCGGACGACCGGCTGACCGGTTAAACTCTCTGCCTTCGGAAAAATAACCCGAAAAATTTACAAAATGGCGGAGTCTCGTTCGGAGAGGAAAACATACCCAAAACCCGTTTATACGGGTTCAAAGTATTTTTTAAATCCGAGCCCATAGAATCTGAGATCCCATATTAAACCGGCCTTGTGCCACATGATACCCCCATGGGTGGGGGTGACTAAATAAAATTGCCTATGTCGGACGACAGTAGTCTACAGTCGAATACGAAAGTAGTCAGCGACCGCAACAAGATTACTCTGCGTAATACCTATTATATCAAGTTCCTAACGTTTTGTACGTCGAACCTATTTAGGACCAATTTAGTACAAATACAAGCCTCCACTGCGAAATAACTCCACAGCAGAGTACGAAGCTGTCTGAGTGGAACTTCCTTCTTACGAATGGAATATGAAGGGAATCAGAATGAGTTGTACGTGTCATGGCGGGTCCTAGCCGTGAAGGTCTGAAGTTGTGGGACAACTTTTTTCTCTTTTTCTCAGTCGATTTCAACCCATGCAAGGCAGTGATGATACTATGACACACGCGTTTACAGGGTGTGGAAGAATTAGAAACAGAAACATTACTAAGGAGCGAGTCTAAAAAGAGTAATCAAAAGAACAGTGGATAGCGATTGACATTGCATTTAAATTTTTGAAGATTAAAGTTGGCTGAAAAGCATGAAGCCGGAAGTGAGTTCCACAAGCGAGAAAGGAAACTGTTCGCATAGAACTTATGGCTATATCTAGCCAGCTCAACCGTAAATTGATGAGATCTTGACACAAATCTAGTACTGCGCTTAAATTCAAAATGTCTAGGTACCATTATGAAGAGCTCATCCGAACAATTACCATGAGCTTATTTATAGAAAAGAAATAGAGAGGTCATGTTACAGCGGTGGGAAAGTGACTGAAGCCGAGATGCCAGATCAGTACAGATAATATTGCGGATTCTTCTTTTTATTTTATCAATGAGCTCAAGGTAAATAGATAAATAGCAGGAGCGCCAGATCACATATGGTAGCAATATTCTAAGCATGGACGAACGGTAGACTTATAGATATGTAAGATAGATTCAGTAGAGAAAAATTGTCTCGCACGACATAATGGACCGACATTCTTATTAGCTGACCTAGCAATGGATTTAATATAGACTTTCCTCTTCATGTCAGCTAGGAACGTTAGCCCTAGTTACCAGTGAGAGGCTAGCAATGTTCCGTCTGTGAGAAAGGGGTTGCAGGGTGGAAGACTATTCATCACCCACAAGGCCTTGTAAGCGTTTTTGAACTCGCTCGAGTTTGGAAAAGTGAGGATTTGGCAGAATGGGAACTATCCACTAAAGCTCTAGCAATTTCTGCCTGAACAGACACGAAACACACGCTTTAACGCTTATCTTGCTAGAATATAACGTCATTTTTCTTAAAGAGTTCTAAGTGCTTTCTTGGAAACAGTACTTGTTCGAATCAATCTTTTCGTCCTCCGAAAGAGCCACACAATATACGAGTCGCTTCCTATACCACCACTTATGCATCCTCTTGTTTGAATTAAGAACATCTTTTTTGTTGTTTTGGTCGAGTTAGCTCTGATATTCGTGAGTCTATTCCGCCAACCCTCATCGCCCTGCATTAAGATCGGTAAGTCATTAGAGAAGTATTGCTGGTCAACGTGGCTGGTCAACGTGGCTGGTTGTTGGGTATTGGTTTTGGGGCTTTATTTACTTTCCTATATTCACTTTCGAGCATAATCTAAACTGTATTTTATTTGTTTAGCCTTAAGCAATGGAGTTTTCTGCACGATGAAAGCATTTAGTGATTGTCTTCGTCGATACATTCAACCTTGATATCTTTACACCATTGACAATGTCATTTGTCGTTAACTGACGATTCTTTGAAACATCCCTAACAATTTTCCTTTCCATTCTCTCAAAAATTGATCGTTTTCTGCCAGTCCTTAATTTAGTCTCAACACAATGAGTTTCATTGTACTTCTTGATAATGCTACAAATTGTTGATCTAGTAACATTTCAACGCTTGGAGACCGTTGTGTATCCATCACCTTGTTTGTACGCATCGACTGTCTTCATTCGGAGGTTCTTGTCAAGTTCAGCCGTCTATGCCATGGTTGCAGAACGAACAAGTTATCGCGGTATGTGGCACTCACATATAGGGTGTGATGGGTAAATTTTTAACTTCACGCATGCGCATTGTTTTTTTTTGTTTTTTTTTTTTGTTTTTTTTTTTGTCGACTGCACAGTAGAGTAGGGTCAGTTGCGCACCGTCTATAAAAAAAAGTGCACCATGACGCAATTCACTCCTTCAAAAATGTGGAAATGCTTCACTGCTTGGCATTCACGCCGTAATCTCCAATACGAACATTTCACAGTATTTGGATGTCAATCTGAGGACAGTGCAGAGGATTCAGAAAGAGTTGGATGAGTCTAATGGTGATTATGAAGGTGTTTGGAGTGATCATTAGTGATGTTGACGCTTTGACTCCATTCATCTTTCCACAGAGCCTCAGTCTCAACACGCGGGTCTACATCAAATGCCTTGATGGGGTAGTGCTGGCCTAGTTCAAGAGGATGGTAGCTGGAAGACCCTATTTCCAGCAACAAGGCTCTGCGCCCTGCAGCACAAGCAGAAGAACCCAGTCATGGCTGTCAGGCAATTTCAGTGGCCTCATCACCTCCTTACATCTGGCCACCTAACTCCTAAGACTGCAACCCTTTTGATTATTACGTGTGAGGCACAGATGTGCGAGAGACCAAGAAAACTATCTGTGACACCAAAGATGAAATTTCACCATTTTAAACAAGGAGACCATCCAGAAGAGTTGCAGATGATTCCGAAGTCGTCTGGGGGCCTTGGTTGAAGCCAATGGTGATTTTACTGAATAAATCTACTCTTTAATATTTCAAGGTATTTTTATGTCATTTTGATAAATATATTTGTCAAAATGAGATGTCGGTGTTATTTTCATTTTTGCGTAATTTAGACGACAATTTATCTCCCGCACCCTGTATTGTCATTCACATTACCTGTTAGAATGTTATAGAATCCGCTCAATACTATATCATTTTCAAAGGATCGTTGTATAAAATGTCCAATTAAGAAAAAAACATTACAATTGTCATAGAGCAATATTATTTCATAAAGGGGGGTCGAATAATTTGGAACTGCGCTAATATTGAAAGAATCTATAACTATGAATGTAATAGATCGAAACGTCTAAACATTTATTCAAAACTAAATACGGAATCAACTATTTATGGTTAATTCAATAAGTATCTGTCTATATTTCGGAGATGAGGTATTATGTACACTATTTACCGAATAATGTAAATTGTGTACATAATATCTCATCTCAGAAATATAAACAGATGCTGAAGAAGGCCAGAGTGTACAACGGCAGAAACGTTGTAATAAATATGGTGACAAAGATGAGGACAACAGTCAGAATAATCTAAATAGTGTAATTCAGTAAGTACTTTCAAATATTCGCATTTCCTTAGAAAATATTCAAATATTCAGTAGTTGCTCATACTTCTGCCCACAACTGTGTATGCCATTCAGTTTTTTTTTCTTTCTTTTTTTTTTATCTAATAATAACTGATACCATTTAAAACAATTTATTACCAATATTTTATCGATAAGGATAAGGCTTAATGGGCAGCGATTACAAGCAGATAATCATAATATATTGTTCATAAAACATATCCTTAAAAATTTGAAAAACATCAATAGTATTACGAAAACACTGAGTTGCATAATAAAATCTGACAGTTGTGTCAGACCATTAATGTTGTACCGGCACCGTATGTGTTGCAGCCGTGGCGGTGTGTTTAGAGAAAAAGACCCTGACGGAACAGACTCAAGCCAGGAGAGCCCACTCTACCCTGCTTTTTAGCCTATAGCTAGAGCAAGAAAGTTTCATGCTTTTTTTTATAAGAGCATTAGCGAAAAGGGAACAAAGCAGGAGAAATTGTAATTTAAACTCGGCTCGCCCACTCTTCTCTTGCGGCGCTGATAACCCTTACATCACCCACGATAGTGTAGAATTATAAATAGTATACCACACGATTACAATAAATAAATGAATAAATCATTTGCGACGCAGACTGTCGGCGATATGAAATGTTATACGATGGTAATAGTAATATTATCAGCCGTTTCTTTATAAGGAAACATTTGGTATTCATTGACCGAGAAGCCTAACTAATTTCTTACATCTTTACCTGAAAACAAGATTTCAGATCCAATAGCTCTTTCCAGTGTTGGCAGATATTTGATTCCTAATCTCTTGTTTCAATGCTCACATTATTTCGACTGTTTTCCTCATCTTTATTGCCATAAGTTTCAGCCGTTGTACGCTCCAGCCTTCTTCAGGTGATTAGAATTTCGAGCAGAACCCTTTGTTTCGTGCCATGCCTCTTCCGGATGTCTCAGTTATTTCCCTTTAACTCAACTCACCAAGTTTTGGATGACCTCTACTGTGGCCTGGTATTGAACTCACAACTTTTTGGGTCTAGTCACTAGATCTAACCAACGTCTTTATCCACTGGGGCGTGTGTCTTTGTTTATGTAATCTCTGTTATTTGGCACAGTTCTTTTATCTTGCTCTAGTCCACGAGGTTCGGTGTAAAATATTTCAGTCTTTACCCAATACAAGGCTACAAAAATAAAATGGCGACATTTTATTTTATCTATTTTATTCTGAGAAATCAATTTCAGTTGTATACAACAAACAATTCAGTTTACTGAATGTAAAGGCCTACTACTAAAATAGAAATAATTAACGGAGCCTGTAACATAATTGAATGAGGGGGAGGTGATAGACAGTTAATATTATGAGGATAAGGAGGATAGATAAATTTATAACACATGGAAGAATTACAGCCATATCAATAGATCTAACCGGTTTTCGTATATTACTATCTTAAGCAACGTTATATATTAAAATTAAATTAATTAAGGCTTAAAAAATACCAAAGCGATAATACATTTAAATAGAAAATAACAATCGGTTTTGTTATATTAACGAACAAAAAATTTGGGAAAAATTAATCCTCTTTTTTTTTAAGGTCTATGTGTTAATTTCGCTCCTATATCAATAAATGCTTATTATATTTAAGAATTCTTACAATCTAAAAATATCTTCTAGCTTTGAATAAACGGCAAATGGTTAATAAAGACGTCTTATTTTCAAAAATTAAAATAAAACAAATAATCGTTAAATGAAATGAATTTAATTCTAGTTTTGTAGACTGAATAAAGTTTTCGGTTTAAAAATCCTTTATTTTTTAGCGTAAAATGACTGTCATTTTTTTAAGGACGGTGTTTTCTTTTTTTAAACATTTGTGACTATAATAATTTTCCAGATTTCCTTTAAAAAAAACATAATAATAATTCCCGTCGTCGTCGTCGTCGTCGTCGTCGTTGTCGTCTTAAATTTTCCATCTCGGGAACGATGGATAGTTACAAAGTCAAAACATCCAAGCGCGACGAGCCTTTTTATTATATATTTTTAAACTAGGGCTGACAAAACGTCTTTTTCCCCTATCGACCTTTTTAACAGAGTCCAAAGGACTTGATAAACCAATGCAGTTTGTTAAATTTTGGCTACAGGAAATGCCGTAAATTTATGATAAATTGTACATCCAAATTTACTTCTATTTTACATTTTTGAAAATTTTTACTCCTTATTTTTTTAACAATCTCCCGAAAGAAATTTCCAAAGGCACTGGAAAATTTAACCCATTAAAACCAGGGCGTGTCCACATACCGGAGGGCCTGCAAACCGCATTTTTTAATAATAAAAAATAATAATAATAATGAAAATTCATTCCTCATTCTCCAAAGATTCAAAAATTTATGTTTAAAAAAAACATTTTTTTTTTTATTAGCGTCTGAGCCTTTCCTAAACAATTTTATATATCTTTATTTTTTTTTTACTTTTATGTTTTTGCCGATGAATATCTTTTTTTCGGATGTATATTATCTTTGCTTACACAATTACTAGTTTTCGATTTCCAAGTTTTATTAACACTATGAAAAAAGAATAAACGGATCTGAATATATTCGGCATCTAAAAAATGTCATAATTCTGACGTTGTTATTAGGTATATGTCGATACGTCTGTGGTTCTATCGCCAACTTCTTTGTACAAATGGTGATCATCGTATTTGTTCGAAGAGGTAATTGGCGACCGATGTCATGTATTGAAATTTTGAGAATCCTTTTACTCATCAAAATTTCCATTGCTTTCTTGGAATCAATATACTAAAGCTGCTCAGTCTCTGACACTTGCTGAAAATCAAATTAGATACCTTTTCAACAGGAGAAATATTTTTCTCATGGTGTTATACAGCGCAACGCATATAGAATGAACTGACTTCTTTTATTATCTTTATCCGGGAAGTTCTACTACTCGTCAGTGAAGATGAGAGAGGAAGTGCGTTTTAATAAGAGAAAGAAAATTTTCCATTTTTCCTTTTTTTTTTTTAAATTGAATTTTTTATTTAGTTTAATGTTCGGGTGTTCAAACTCTTTTAAAATACTGGCTGTAACATTTTGATGGAGAAATTCCTTCTATAAGATAATTTCTCGCCTTCTCACTAACTTATCGTTTGTTAATTATGTCCAACAATTAACCGACAAAGAAAAAAAATCCCATTTAAAAATTTTATTTTTAAAACTTATCTTTTTTATTTTTTAAATGACCTATGTCAACCCCCGAATCGCTATTTACAATCTTTATCGCAACAGAATATTTAAATGCATACGGTCTCCTGGCTTTATCAACTTTCTCAAAAATTTTCATTCCAAAATATTTTAATTGTTTAAAAATCTCTACCAATTTTTATTTTTAATGAATCTGATTTTCACACGTTGGCGAATCTTTTGAACTTTATCAAAGAATAATATATAAGATATATTTCCAAACACCAATTATTTTTCAAAAAAACTAAAAATCTATTTGTCATTTTAATAATGTTGTTTTTGTTTTCTAACGAAGTTAAAAAATTAAAAAAATTTTTTTTTTTTTTTTTAGAGAACAAATAAAGTTATATACAAAATACTTTATGAAATAATAACAAATTTAGGAACAAACATTTTCTGAGCAATAACTGAATATTACTAAATAAAGCCTAGACGATATATTGATAAACATCAACAGCAGAAAGAGAACAGATTACACCTATAGATTAAATAAAAGGTTCAGTTAAAAATTCCCTGAAGTTTAAGTCCCAATTCACAGCAACATTATAGACGATAAGAACATTCATTTTAAGATTTCAAGTTCTAGATTCCGGATTGTCCCAAGGTACGATAGCCTTGAGTTGTAATTCATAATCCTTTTTTTAACTTAAATGAATTGTGTAAATAAGAAATTTGGTTTTTAAAAATCAAAAAAGATTAATAAAAAATTTCTTGAATCGGATTTTTTTTTTTTTTTTAAAAAATGAGATTTAAACGATAATGAATTATTTAAATTTATCAAATAAAATTAAAGGGAAATATATCCCGATTCTGAAAGAATAAAAATTTAGCATCAAATATTTTAATAAGATCTGAAATATTGTTTTATTTGAAAACCATGTTTTGGTGTCTCTATAAAATTAAAACATATAGATGTTTTTTACATATAAAAATATCGGGTCATCCCATAAGTTCTGTCCGAATTTTGAATAAAGAAAACAAGTGACCAAATGTTACATTTAATTACAGATTCAATCAACAATGTATTTTCCCTGATTATCTATGACTTCCTTCCATCTATTAACAAGCTTACTAATTCCATTACTGTAAAATTCTTTTGGCTTTGATTCGAAGAACTCACAAATGTCAGTTTTAACCTCTTCCTGTGTTACAAAAGCTGTTTCTTCCAAATGATTCTGTAAGCTACCAAACAAATGGTAGTCTGAAGGAGCAAGATCGGGAGAATAAGGTGGATGAGGAATTTTCTCCCAACCAAGTTCTTCGATCTTTTGTGACGTGATTCTTGCTGTGTGGGGTCGCGCATTGTCCTGATGAAACATCACCTCTTTTCGATTCACTAGAGCAGGTCTTTTTTTCCTCAAAGCTTGGTTCAAACGCTCTAATTGCTGACAGTATATTTGAGCATTAATTGTTGCATTAGGTGGTAAGAATTCAAAGTGGATTATTCCTTGGCGATTCCACCAGATTGAAAGAAGAACCTTTTGCCCATGAAGTTCTCTTATCGGCTGTGGCTGGGGTCCTTCCCTTTACCAAGCCACTGTCTACGACGCTTAACATTTCGATAAAAGATCCATTTTTCGTCGCCAGTCACAAGTCTATCCAAAAAAAGGTGAAACAAGTTGGCGAGAATGGAGAGAAGAGCAGATGTCAACTCAGGATTTGAGGTTGTTTTCAGACAATTCATGAGGCACCCATTTTCCAAGTTTAGGAACTTTTCCAAGTTGTTGAAGATGACGATGAATAGTTGCATGGTTTGAACTGAGAACCACTGCCAATTCCTCAACTGTTAAAGCAGGATTTTCTTCAAGGGCTGCTTCAAGAATCTTTTAATCAAACTCAACTGGACGTCCGGTTCGATCTTCATCTTCAAGGGTGAAATCTCCACCTCTGAATTTTGCAAACCATCTTCTGCAAGTTCTTTCATTCAAACATTCCTCTCCATAAACTGAGTGAATGTTTCTAGCCACTTCTGCTGCTGAGTTTCCTTTCTTGAACTCATAAAGCATTATGTGCCTCAAATGATTCTTAGGTACTTCCATGTTAGCAGGGTTTTAATCAAACAAAATTTAATTTCATTGTTCTCTGAAATAAAATTTGATCAGTTTAAATGCATCTAAACATAAAAATAATGTTCAGCTCCATTAGACATTGTAAAATACTCTTTAAATTTCGTTCATTTTAACAAAAAGTTAAAATTCGGACAGAACTTATGGGATGACCTGATACTTCATAAATTAACTATATGTTAGCATGGGGGGCGTATGGATGATTTTCAGGGCGTATCATTGAAACAGATAAATCATTTTTGTTGCAAAACGCTTTTTTTTCTAGGATTAGAATCTGGATTTTCTAAACTACGGGTTTTGAGAATATTAAAAAAAAACCTCTTATATAATATCCCAAAATAGAACGCAGAACAAGAATAGTCAGTCCCCGTGGATTGAATAAAACCCAATTTCGAAATTCCTTGAATTTGGATAAAAAAATATATTCGAATAACTAAAGTTTAAATGAAAAATCTTTCTTGAAGCTTTTATTTTAGTTCTAATTTCAAGCTAATAGATTAAATTTAATATTTCCAATAAGTAAAATATTTTACTCTAGTCCAAAAACTAATTTAAATTGAATGGAAGGATTTTTTCTAAAAATTCTGATTTCAACGCTATTTTTAGCAAGCGTTTACAGCAATTAAATTCTTTTTATTAAAAAATCTTTCAAAAATAAAATATACTTTCTGAAACTTTATTTTAGGTATATTAGCTGATTTAAAGTATAATTAATGTGTTGAAATAAATATTATTTACTTTGAGTTTAAAATATTGTAGAAATGCATTTTTAAGACGGTCGTAGCTGTTTATTTAAACTGTTCACAGCTTCATGACAGATTGATATTTATTTGATGTTGTTCGACGTAGAAATCAATTGAAGAATATAACGTGAGCACCTATTATATATCATTTTAAAGTACTCAGTAATCTTAGAAAATTTAGGAAAATACTTTCCGTAATCTAATGTTTTATTAAATTTTAGATACTGTGGCTTTAAATTTACTGCAGTTATCGCTCTTCGTTTTTTATAATATCGTGTATGAACACTCGAATCTACAAAAATTGGCACGTTTATACACATACAAAACAAATTCAAAATTATTTGAAAAATATTGTTTGATGAATTGTACTAAGCTTTTCAATTTATGATTGGTAAATATAGTTTTTACTTCATAATATCTAAGATAGTGAATTTAATGCAGAATTTTGAAAGATTTCAAACTTAATAAATTATTCTAATTAAAATTTTAAAAAATGAAAATAATTCTCGTAAAAATTCATTATTCATCGAAAAAAAAATTTTTTTCTTAAGACAGCAGTGTTCTTGATATATCTTATTTATAACTGCAATTAAAAGTTTTTCTAGTTAAATAATGTCAAACTTTTATTGCATTTTTCATTTTACGATCCAAAGCAGATTTTTGATAAAAGGTTTTTCTATTTTACAAAAAACAAAAACCCTCCAGCGAATTAATATAAATATGAAGTGGGGTTGAAAATTTAATTTCAAGAAATTTCATATAAGTGTGGGTGGGTAACAAATGTAAAACAAAAACAATTTTTCTAGAGAATTTCTTAGAAAACATTTTCTAAATAATTTAATTCATTTTTGAATAAGTTCTGAAAGTTTCATTAAAATCCGACAATTATTTGATATTTGCAAATAAATGTTTTTACTGCAAAAAAAGACGCTAAAATTTCCTATTTATTGTCTCCTGCTGACGCAAGAAAAACAAAATTTGTAACCAAAATTTTAAACGTTCCTAAAAGGATTAAAACATATAATTTAATAATAAAAAATACTTTGGTTTTTCCTAAAAATAATAACATAAGATTTTGAAAATAAAACTGTTTTTATCAAGTTTGGGCCATTTATTTTTAATCATGACATGCTCTTTGTTCGGTGAATTAGTGGCGGTACCTGTTATAACAATAACTCCTCATCCCAGAAATTCATGGTTAGAAATGATGAATATAATCTTCCCTTGGCACTCTGCATTTTTGACCTTGTGGTCGACTTAACTAAATTTTATAAATAACTGCGGAGACAGCAGTTGCAACCTACACAAAACCGAAAGAATGAAAGCTTAAAATAAAGTAAAATATAAAAAAAATCGAAAAAAGAAATTATCAAAAAAAGTGTAACATTTACGTAAAGCGCGGTAAGGCGGATTGATGTGAAAGAGAAGATGAAAGCCAAAAGAAACTTTCTGATTGGCTTGTTTGAAACGAAGAGAAAAGAATTTAATGTAAAAACGGAAAAAAAAAAACGAACGAATAATAATTTAGCTTTGTTACGAGTAGAACATTTTTTTTTTCGATTAAAAGAAAAAAAATCGACCGAGTAAAGATTGAAGCAAACAGAAGAATAAAAACATATAAAAAAAAATGAATCAAGTTCTTTTGGAAACTCATAATCTGATAGCATAGTGAATGAAAAACAGAAAAGAAAAAAAGAAAATGCTATTGTTAAATTTTTATGTGATTGGAGATAAAAATATTCAGACAAATTTTGGCGACACTTTGTTCATTTTTGTTTCTTTATTGTTTTTTTTTTTTATTTTCAATTTAAAAGAAGAAAATTAGAAAAAAAAATTATTTGTAATTTTCTTGCTAATTGGGTTCTCAGTTTAAATGGTTGTTAGTTTGCAATCTTCAAATGTTATGCATGTTTAATTTTTTTTTTTTCTCTTAGATAAGATACGTGCTGGAGTTTGCCCTCGCAGATATTTAATGGCGTCAAAAGGGAAATTATCATGAGAGGGGCGAAGAGTTGATTAAAGGAAAAAAATCCCTCAATATTTTCTAGCAATATTTTTATTTTCCTTTCAAGATCAGTATTTAAAAGCTACCATGAAATAAACAATCAAAACTATAAACAGATTTATTCACTCGTGACCTGTCGTTTGAATATATATATATATATATATATATATATATATATATATATATATATATATATATATATATATATCATATATATATATATATATATATATATATATATATATATATATTTATATATATATATCATATATATATCAATATCTATTGGTTTAAAATCCTTCTTGTGACTGGCTTTTAGATATGCCGATAGTGCAACGGTTAGCGGCACGGAAAGGAAACTTAGGCGAGCCGAGTTCGAATTTCATTTCGTCACATTCACTTTATCACAAATACCCTTTGAAAAGGTATAATGCCATCTTTTCTCTCCCTATCTATAGGTTAAATAGCAACGTAGACTGGAATCTCTTGTCTTGTTTGGTAATCAGTATAGGAGAACAGACATGAATCTAAACCCAGCTGGTTTCCTAATGGTCAAATAGAAACACTTCAAACTTTGTTGGCAATCTATCTTGAGAGGGTAAATCTGTAAAAAAAAAAATAAATATATATATATATATATATATATATATATATATATATAAATGACCCATCCCTCAGTATCCCGGACTATTTATATGGATGTGCCGGTCCGTAAACAAAACACCTATTCCCCAGCAGTCAGAACCTACACGCAAGCCGATAGTAGCCCGCTGGCGGGTCGCCAATGTCAACGCTAACGATCCTCTGATGGCAGTCACCGGCAGGCCACCGTTGGGCCTCTATTTTAATTTCTGCCATGGTAATATTACCGATATTTAACACGCCGGCGGTCCGACAAATTTTGCCATAAAAAAATTAATAATTTCTTTGTATCATTGATTGCATGTAAAAATAACATTTCATCCATTTAACATAAAAAGTTTAACTGTTGATTCTTTATTGTATTCAATTCTAAACTTTTACAAAGTAAAGCAATAGAAGAAATCAGTTCGACCAACCAAAAGACACAGTTTACTTTTCCCCAAAAATTTGGATCAAATTGATTCTGGAAAAAATGAAAATATTTTTTACTTATCTAAAATTGTTGCAAATTTTTGGTAAAGAATTATTCAATAAAATACTTAAAACTAGGTACATTAAACTTTATAACATTTTTTACAGATTATTTCTATCGCAAATACAAATAAAGTTATAATTTTTTTAAAGTACACACGAACTTTATGGACACCCTGTATTAGTCTTTCAGAACACTATGTCGATTGGTACACTCTGTGTTCATTATATCACGTCCAGTAACTTACTCGAGTTTAACAAACGGTTGTAGCGATATATAAACTTTATAATAATAAAAAATGATTGTCAGTTTCTCGCAAAACAACTGTGGTTTACTATTAAGTGGAAAAGAGAAGATTAGATAAAGCAGATTATGGGTGTAAGAATTAATAAACACAGAGTCAAAATAAACAATTCAAGTTTAATGCAACAAATAATAACAAAGTTGTACTTGAACATTAATATGGAGTGTAGAAAATTACTTTGAAATGTAAGAAGTTTTTCATATATTTGTAGAAGAAATTGAATGTAAAGAGTTATTATCTGAAGAGTGTTCGTTATAGAAAAAAAAAGATAAGAGTTCTTTGAATGAATTTTAATATTGTAAAGTGTGACGAGTACTGTCTGTCAATAAAGAACACCGGCCACGTTCACCGGTCCACTTTATATATAATGCCAAGGGCAGGTAACTCTGTATCATCTTGTTTCGCAGGGGCAGATAACTCTGTTCTCATCTACACAAATATGAAAAATTCCTTAGGTGTAAGACAGGTTTTTCTGGCTTGAAGTTAGTTACTATTACCTGAGACCACTATTTAAATTATTCGGACTCATCTTTGTTTCCATATTTATTACAACGTTTCGGTCGTTGTACGCGCCAGTCATCTTCAGGTGGTTGGAATTCTCGAAATGAACCCTTTATTTCGCTCACTGGGGTAGACTGTTCTAGTTCCACGTGCCATGTTTTATGGATATCAGTTATCCTGTTAATTCCACTCTCCAAGTTCTCCACTGCCTTAACCGGGTATTGAACTCACACTCTTTGGGTCCTGTCACTGGATCTAACTAACGCCTTTATCCACTGTGCCATGTGTCCTTAGTTGAAGTTTTGCCTTGCGTGGAATTGCTGAAGAAAATTCATTTGTTGTCTATGTTTATTGTCTCAGACTCACAAAGCAGGTTTTGGTTGATTAAAATTAGTGCTTTTTTTTAGGTCTAAATTATTACCTGAAACTTTTTTAATCTCTAAATTTTCTGTGGGGTGAGTTCTTCTAGGCGCCATTAGCTAATCTATTTTTACACATGACGA
Organism: Acanthosepion pharaonis; assembly: GCA_903632075.3. NCBI lineage: Eukaryota > Metazoa > Mollusca > Cephalopoda > Sepiida > Sepiidae > Acanthosepion > Acanthosepion pharaonis. The sequence goes on along the minus strand of CAHIKZ030001432.1, from coordinate 106,462 downwards.
AAACGCTTATTTTTAGAAAGTAAATAATCTCCTAAAACCTTATTTATTTTTGTTACCGATTCTCTTTCAACCAGTTGATATTTCTTTCTTTGTTTTTTTTTTGTTTTGTTTTTTTTGGGGGGGGGTCTTTTGTTCATTGCTTTGAGAAATGCCTAAGGATCTTCATTTTCGTTGATTCCATCACTGTATTTCATCCGTCCCATTCGCCGTCCTTCCTAAGGTTGTTTGAAATAATTAAATGAAATATCTTTATCTGAATGCCGGGGGTGTTTTTATTAGATAATTCTCAATTATTGCCCGCCCTGTTTCCACTGAGTCTAAGGCCACACTACCAGGGCCAAGGATTGAACTCTCAATTACTATATTACTAAGTTCACGTACCACTGCTTTAATCCACTTTTATATAATCCTGTACGCCCTTGCAACAACCTCATTTAGTAACCCTCTACCCTCCGTGGCTCTTATATTGCCTGTTCAATAGTAAAAATGAATAGATAGATATGATAGCCCGTTACTTTTTTTTTTCTAATTATCATATACTCACTGTTTGTCGTTACCTTCGATACCGCTATTCAATGTCATGTCGTCAATCTGGCTGGTCCGGTTCGGCAGACGGAAATGGCTGGAGAATTTTACCATGGCTATCTTGTAACCGGATAAGTCTTCTCGGAGAAGATTTACAACCGATATCTGGCCCCAAATCAAGGTTGGCAACTGTTATTTACGGCCGGGACGACAGTCGGCGTGGCTATCAACTTACTTTAGCCATTGATGTAATTGGGGCTGATATTGCATCACTGAGTCTTACTGTTATCAGTCAACAAATGTAGACGAGAGTTATTACGAAAATAGGAGTGTCAGTATTTTAGTATTACCATATTGAGGGTAGCATGGTTTGAAAGAGTTAATATAAATTGTTGCTTCTATCTCTATCTCTCTCGCTAGCTCGATTCTGTCATATGGGCTGGTTTTCGATTCATATATCTGTCTGGGGGTGCGCGTAGCGTGGCAGATATCGATGTGGATAGTAAAATCAATGTACGGAGCTCAAATGTCCCATTGGGAACGATAGGAATCCATCACATTTTCTCCTTCACCCCTCATTTATGGGTTAAATAGTATGCTAATGTAGACTAAACTCATTAGCATTGGCATCCAGTCTAGAAAGAGAACAATTCGGGATTGGAACATGCCGCAGCCCCACCCGCAATTTGCGATATTTGATTGCTAAACCGCGGAAATGCTTTGAGCAACGATACTAGATCAGCAAACGACACTCTGGTGGGTCATCGTGTATATCCTATCATATTTTTATTTAAAGAAAATTGAAAGTAACTCTGAAAAATATATCTGTATTTAATTCTTTTAACGAATTGTTTATCTAGGACAAAGCCCAGGAACCACTCAAAATAAATAGTTACTGATTGAGGTCGTTGAATGTAAGGTGGTGAGAATTCTAGCTTAATATGAAAGATACCCGCTAACCTTAGACTTGAAGAGGTTAAGATAGTCAAGACTCTCCGTCGAAGCAGTGGTTCTCTTGACTTGACTTGACTTGTATCGGTTTTCATCCTGGTCGGGTTGAACCGGCTTCCTCCCGAGCAAGTACAGCATCACGGACCATCGCTGTCCACGCTCGCCGATCCTGAACCAGGTCACACGACATGGCGAGCCAATCGCGATTCCATCGTCGAAGACCAACTATTTGTGGGCCCGAGAGTACTGCTAGGTCATCCTTGAATGTTCCAGCTCACGTCCTCAGCTGCCCACTGACACGTCTTCGCCAGCCAGGAAGAGAAAGAGGGAGAAGTACATCGCTGATGAGCTTTCCCTCGGGGCGTCGAGCTGCGTGCACGAACCATCGGAGACAACGCTGGAGCAGGACGGGTGAAAGAGGACGGAGACTCAGGCGGCATCGTAGAATGCAACGAAGGTAATCGTTGTCGAACACTTCACTTCAGTGGTTCTCAGGAACAAGCGAAACGGGACATTTCATCACCGCCGACTCACCACCTGTGTTGGCCGTCATAGTGTTCACATCACTTAGATCGGCTTTGAGGCGTAGAGATTTTGAAAGTTTAGCTGCTTGTATTAGTGATTTATTAGTTACAACAGCCTTCTTTGGTTAACTGGTGTTTAATTTTAAGACTTTTCATCACACCAAAAATGGAAAATAGAAGAAACATGGCTACATTCATGATACATTTGTTGCTGTCATATTCTCCACAATCGTCAAGGATGCCATCTCTAAGTGCCGGTTTATCATGACATGAAAAAAATAACTCATCCACCTTCATCCAATGACCTTATTTTTCTATTTAGCGTAGATCTGACTTTTAATTGGTTAATCGAGACACGCCCAAAAGTAAAATTTTATTTTAACCTTGTGCTCCCCCACCATTTTAAAAGAGGTAACAATTTGTTTTTAAATTTCCCTAAGAAATCATTTTATCACCAGTTACCAACCATCGCCTGAGGAGGTACAATTTTGAAATCAGAAAGCTTTTTGTGTAGCGATTTCAAATGGTTTTATTATATTCTCTTATAATAAAAATATTATTATAATAACTCGTTCTTTAAATATATCACAACAGGCGATGAAAAATAGGTTACATAAACCATTCAGCGCAGAAAGCCACAGACCGAGAAGTTTCCAAAACCGAACCCCAAATCTGAGGAAATCCATGGAAGCAAGCTAATGTTGTGCGTGTGGTGGGGTCGCTAGAGTATTATTCATTTAACGTTCTTAATATGAAATGAAATACTAAACGCATATTTATATAGTGATGTCCGCTACTTCACTAAAAAAAGTGGCATATCCTACTGAAAAAAAGCCCCAAACTTAATAAAAACAACGTTTTATCGCGAAAAACTTTATGTAAGAGGATAGGCCAAAGTATTTTTCAATTATTTTTTGAATTTTTTTATTCCTTTTTAATGCACGTTTGAATTTGTGATTGAAAATCTTGTTTTTTTTTAGCTCAAAGGTTACCTTATATTTTGCATTAGCTTTTTTTTCACTTAAAAACACATTAATTTGGAAATTATTGCAAAAATCAAATAATTGTCGCAATTTAGTGAAACTTTCAGAACTTATTCCGAAATGACTGAATTTATTTTAGAAATGTTTGTCTTTTAGAAAGTCATAGTAAAAATATTTTTTTACGTCTGATACCCCACTTACTTAATTTTATGAAAACTTTAAAACTAGAACAGATGCCCCTATTTTTATTTTTAATTAAATAAAGAAGACTTTGAGGAATATAAATCATAAATTTCTTGTAAAATTTTGACTCGCAAGAATCCCAATTTTAGCTCTGAATTTAAAATAAATTTTGAAAAAAGTATAATTGAATTTTACAAGATTTTTAAATGGGAAACTTTACTTGTTTATAAAACTGTCAATAATGGCTGACATGACTGATTTTTCACGTCAATTTTTATGACTAAAAAAAAAAGATTTTTAGCTAAAATTTTGGACATGTTAGAAAGAATTAAAAAAATTTTTTAAAATACTCAAAAAATACTTTGGTCTTTACTCTTACTAATGAGATAAACATCTAGACAATACACAATTGTTTTAATCAAGTTTGGGGCATTTTTTTTTATCAGGGTATGCGTTTTTTTAGCGAAGTAGGGGACATCCCTATATTTATACAACCAGAATCTGGAACGTGTCCATAAAAATTCTATCGAAAAGCGCCCGGCGCTCGTCAAAAGAGAGAATGACGATTTCCTCCGTGACAACGCAAGGCCGGTCGAATACACAAAATATAACAAGGGAAAATATTTTGGAAATTGGTTCATCTCTTCTAACTGCCATATTCATCTGATCTTGCAACAACAAGTTATTACCTTTTTCCGTCGTTAAAATACATTTTGATGGGGGAAAACTTTCTCTAATGAAAACCAGATACAAGAATTAATCGAAAAAGCTTTTACATCTAAACCTGCGGAATGTTATTCAAATGGTATCGAAGAGTTGCCTGATAAGCGACAACAAATCACTGTACTTCAACGCAACACAACGTAATATATATCTATGTGTGCGTATGCATGTCATGTGTGCGCGGGTTGACCCAAGTGAAATTGTATAGACAAAACTGTTCGAGTGCCATCGATGGTTTTGCTAGTACGAAGTTGCAAGTCATTGTGACCGAGGGTTTTAATCGTCTGGTCTTTTTCGAACTGTGTATCATGCACTATCCTATAAATTGTAAGTAATATTCACTCAGCCTACAGTATAAACCATAGGTGGGTTTTATGGGTTTTGAAGAAACCCCAGTCTGCCTGCAACCGGGATTAGCTAGCTACCTTAACAGTCTGGCAAATTGGATACAAACGGCCAGATAGGAACTGATTAAAAAAAGAATGAAGAGAAAATAATGATATTCGAGATTAAAAAACTCAACTTGTCTTGATATATCGTTAAATAAAAGAATGTAACCCAGACTTGTTTTCTTTTATTTCTAATTCTGGGAAATGTTGGGAAAACTCTCAAAACATCTCTGTATGTTATTTTAATATTCTATATAACGCCTTATATCTATTATCTTTCGATGTTTTAAACTTTGTTTTTATCCAGTCGTGTTTGTCGGATTCTGTTCTGTCTAATGTTTTTACGGCATCATAACCAGCAATGAACTGGTCTTTATTTCAAGGGACAAATTCAACGCCTTTTAATTATTTCAAGGGATAACTTCAACGCCTTTAAATTGCTGAAACAAATTGGGAGAGAGTTTGTTACATTTCCATCCTCTTCTCGAATTCAGCGACCTCATCCAGTATTTCTTCGGCCCAATCTTTAAAAAGTAGTTTTAAATTTATCATTTAAATTATTATGATTATTTATTATTTAAATTATTATGATTATTTGTATCTGCTATTAAAGATTTTAAAGAAAATACAATGATCAACAACAACAACAACTAATAATAATAATAAAAATAATAAATTCCAAAATGCAGATTCTGTGATAAATATCCAGAAACAATTGACCATCTTGTATCAGGTTGCACGGTATTGGCACACACTGAGTATAAAACCCGGCACGACAGAGTGAGCCAATATCTGCACTGGAAAATCTTCAACTTCTTTGGAAAGGAAACTGAAAGAAATTGGTAACACCACCCAGACCCGATTACGGAGATAGAACCTGTAACAATTTTATGGGACTTCAAAATACACACAGACAGAACAATCAAAACAAATTGCTCTGACATCGGGATTAGAGCGGCAAACACAATTGCCTCCTTATTGATATGGTAGTCCCTGCAGACTGCAATGTATCTTTGAAGATCTTCCAAAAGCTATCAAAATACAAGGATCTTAAAATCGAAATCTCAGAAATGTGACACATTGGGACATCAACAATCCCTTTTGTAGTTGAAGCCCTCGGATTGATTGGAAAAGATTCTAATAAACTCATTGAAGGGATTCATGGAAGCCCATGCCGTAAAGAAATACAAAACAAAATGTTCTTACGAGTACAGCCCACACCTTACGAAGGGCTTTATCTATGTAAGATATGTGCGATTTTCTTTTTTTAAATTGCTATGTGGAAAATGTCATGATGCCATTTCTGATCTTAGGTCTCTGGTCGGGACCCGGAAAGAAATGAGTACACACCGGAAATCAAAGGAAAGAAAATAATAATAATAATTTACAGACATACATATCTGCGAACTGACGTGACACCTTTGTGGGACACGAATACTACCACAAACCCTATAATCATTGGTGCGTCAGGTTCCGTTCACATGACTTTGAACAGTAACGTGGTAATGCTTGAATTCAAGCCTCATGTTGCAGCCCTGTAGACATCCGCATTGCAAGGAGCTGCCAACATCCTGAGAAAGGTATTTTCTGCCTGAGATCAGATCGACTTGATACGGAGTACCAATAACGTAATATTTCCAGTAATAATCCAATATAAGGTGAAGCAAATAATAATAATAATAATAATAATTTCCCGAGGTCTAGAAATATCGGGTTGATGTCCGATGGGTAAGGGCCGTGTCTTACGGTCAGGACGATCTCTTTGACAGTCGTCCTGGACGTGGCATCTTGAAGGACATTACCTCTTGTTCACTACATATAAGTTAACCACGTCTGCACTAAAAGACTCTACTTACACTTTTCCGATGAAAACAACATTCCTCCTCTGGAAGAGAAAGAATGCCGAAGAGGTTTATACGGTTGCAAAGTTCTACTATTGATAAATCAAATGAACCTTGAAAATTCCATGACAAAATGTATAAAGCACATCACAGCTTGGATGGACTGTGAAAAGCCACATTATACCTTAATCACACCAAAGGAAATGCCATCTCCACAGAGATGACCTGTAATTTCTCTTTTGAATAGCTGTTGTCGTTTTGTAAGGCAGTTCTAATTTAATTAATCTTCTGCCTGCTTCAGATCTGGAAACATACTGACGATCCACATCGGCCATCTTCTTTAGAATCTTTGCCATTGTGGCAGGTGAATTACCGCTTACTCGCTCTTCATCCACTTGAAATTCCTTTTTGAATTGTTTACTTCCTTTATTAAGGAATAAAGTTTATTATTTCTTTCAGAGATCATCATTCAGTCTTCTATAGTTTTCGGTATCATTGAAGGAGGCAAAAGCATATACAATGGACCAAATGAAGAAACTAAACCAAGAGAATTCTCTTCGTGCTCAATACTCTACCCTTGCAAAAGAAATTGATGCAGACAAACACTATGCCCAGCTCTGGTTGCTTAGGGCAGAATTAAAATAAAGCAAAAGGGTTTATTCTTGCTGCACAGGACAAACACTTGATAACTAGACATTATCAAACAAGAATAATTAAAATTGTGTTGATCCTCAATGTAGATTTTGTGATAAATATCCAGAAACAATTGATCCTTTTGTATCTGGTTGAACGGTATCAGTCTCCATTGAAAATAAAACACGGCAAGACAGGGTGAGATAATAACTGCACTTTACATCTGCAACTTTTATGGGAAGGAAACTGCAAGAAATTGGTGTGAACACTACCCAGGCCTAGTTACGGACATATGACTTGTAACATTGGTATGGTACTTTACAATGCACCCAGACAGAACAATAAAAGCTAATCGACAGGTTATAGCGATCAAAGGCGACAAAGACTATATACTTTCTTACTGACTGCAATGTAGCTTTGAAGATCTTCGAAGTTTTATGAAAATACAAATATCTTGAAGTGGAAATGTGGCACATGAAGACATCGATAATTCTAGTTTTGGTTGGGGCCTTCAGTTTGATTGGAAAAGGTTCCGATAGACTCATAGAAGGGATCCCTGGATGCCCATGCCTTAATAAAATACAGAAAGTTGTTCTCCGAAGCACAGCTCACACCTTAAGGACTTTATCTATGGAAAATATCTTATATTTTATTTGTTTTTATTTGTTTCATGCAAATGCTCAGTGGAAAATACAATGATGCCAATTCTTAGACCTTTGGTGGGGGCCCACAAAAATCAGTATACTATAGAAATCAAAGGATATATTACTACTAATAATAGAATGTAATACTTTTATTGTACAATGTCACCACTTAACGAGCGTTTAGTTGTGATGCATGTGCTTGGTGTAGCCTTATCAAATTATGTGTTCTTATTCACGTACCCCAGTGACAGTTTGTCGTCAGTCGGTCTCTTACTCAATAACAATAATGGTAATATATATGTTACCTTCTTTACTCTTATCAAACAGGGTGTCATGATGGTATATTGGACATCTTATATTTGAACCCGTTGTTGGCGTGCCGATCTTTCAGACAACAGCAATAACATGAATATAATTTAATAATAAATCCTCTTTTGATGTGTTTATAAAGTACGTTATACAGGAATGGTATGGAAAGCATAAACAGCCCTTAATCATTTATCTGTTTGTCTTTTTTACAAATACTTTCCCGGTAACTGTTCCGATGAGCTGCTTTCGCTGGTTCCCAGACTTCATGAATTTAAGCGTTCAACTAGACTGGCATCTCATCCTCGCCCTTTCACTGTCGAAACTAATAAATGTAGCCGTCTCTTCTACCCCAATAGCTTCATGTCTCGCACTTCTCGCCTGTGGAACTCCCTCCCCTTTTCCTGTTTTCCTGATAGCTATAATCTCCAACTATTCAAATGTAATGTCAATCGACGTCTCCAGATGCCTTGATCTATCCCCTATCCTTCTCTTAATCTTTTCCTTTATCACTCCTCTTTGCTCTCACTCCAACTCTATGTAACCCCTTGCGTGCTAGTGGCTTCACGCCTTGCTTGGGGTGAAACGCTTTAAAAAAAGTAGAGAGGTTTGCCTATAGTTCACATCACAATCCTCCTCGGTCTTTTGAACAGGAATAGATGTTTATCCCCCTTTTTAGGATTAAATTTCCGGTTCCTTCTAAAGTATTTCCATTGTCTTTCACTCCCAGTAGCCCTTGCGTCTTAGTGGCATTATTGCCTTGCTAGGGGGTGAATTGATTTTTAAAAATATAAGGTATTTTTCTAATCACTACAATCACTCTTCAAACTGTTATCTTTCATGAAATTCACTTTGCACTTTCTTACGCTCAGACAAAACCACATGGTAACCCTCTATGTTGAGTGGCTCTTGAGCCATTTATCTATATATGTATGCATCTCTAACGTATGGGCATACATAAAAGTAAAATTTCTGTGTTTTTTTCTTCGTGTTAAGTTGTTTATACAAACAATCGAAAAAAATGTGTTTTTATAAATCTGTGTGTGAAGAAAATGTCGATGTAAGCATATATCAATGTTCCATACTACTGTCTGAAGGTCTAGGTAAGAAAAGAAAATGGCGCAACTTTAACTATTCGCTACATTCAAATGATTTATCTTGTCATTAAGGATAATGGCTTACCAGTTAAAAAAAAATGTCGATTTCTTTTGCTCTCCTCTCCAGCTTAGCTGAAATAATTTTTGCTGAATGTCTTTTGTTGTTGCTATTGGTCTTGTAATTTTGGTTTATTTAAATACATTTGCCTTTCGCTGGTTTTTGACTGCTTCGAAGAATGACTCTTGTTCTGTAAGTTGCTGTCGTATATTTTTCACATAATTCTTTTCTTCTTTACCTTTTGTGTAAAATGAATATCTTTGTATGACCAGGTCAGTGGAAAAGGGGAAAAAATAAGATATACTATTTATCTATCTATCTATCTCCCCCACACACATACATTTTATCTATCTCTCTCTCTCTCTCTCTCTATATATATATATATATATATATATATATATATATATATATATGAATAGGGCTGTGTCGGGATGCCGGACATCTTCATCCCTAATAAGTAATGGTCCACTAACAAAGAAATTACAAAAGAAAATTATCATGGCCTTACAAATTCCTAGGGATTTAAGATCGAGATTTCCTCTGTTATAATAAATACATCGAGAGCTCTCTGATACTTCTTCATGCGATGGCAGTTAATTTGTAATAAGAATGATTTATTAGGGAATTTAAAACAAATCTTTACCTTATTTCGTAAGTTTAACTGGATATTTACTCCATCTGTTATTTCTCTCATTTATATATATATATATAAATATATATATATATATATATATATATATATATATATATATATATATATATACAGGTAATTGATCCGTTATATATAATCCGTCGTGATCCTAGTAATATTAATTATTAAAACTGATTCACAGAGAGGTATATAAAGCTAGATCACCACTTCGTTCTTTTGTGTTCTAGTCGCCTGATGATCGCGGGATTGTGGAACTCGAGTAACGACTCGGCCTGTCTTTTGAATGGAGTTAACGTTGTGAATCGTTTTGGAGGCTCTCTGCCTTTAGTCCTTTTCTTTACTGAGTAGGTATGTCTTTGTCTTGAAGTCATTTCTTTTTTTTTTTTCTTTCCTTGTTCGAGATTTTCTCTTATTTAAGGCGTTAGGTCTATTGGCAAGTTGTCTCTTGATAACGTAGTTGTTTTTTCTTTAATACACACATACACACACACACACACACACACACACACACACACACACACATATATATATATATATATATATATATATATATATATATATATTTCCATTTTTATGAAAGACAGACAGACAGAGCAGACTGAAATAGATATTAACATTTTTAGAAATAACGGATGATAAAACTAACACCATCTTATCGGCGAGAAAGTCACTACTAACACTGAATAATTCCACATGGACTAAGCGTCACAATGACGAATTCGATGTCACTATGGGAGTATATGACTCAGCCCAAGTTGCAAACCTGTCTGGTACTTCTTCAGACGATGGCAGCAAACTTGTGATAAGAATGATTTATTAGGCAAATTTACAATCAAATCTTTACATCATTTTATAAGTTAAAGGATTCAACTGGATTTTTACTCCATCTGTTCTTTCTCTCATTTGTATTTTTTTAAGCGTTTCACCCCAAGCAAGGCGGGAAGCCACTAGGACGCAAGGGGTTACAGAAAATTTGGAGCAAGATCAGATAGGAGTGATAGAAGAAAATATGAGGAGAAGGGTAGTGGATAGATCAAGGCAACTGGAGATGTCGATTGACATTACATTTGAATAGCTGGAGATTATATATATATATATATATATATATATATATATATATATATATAAATATATATATATATATATATATATATCCTAGTATTATTAATTATTAAAACTGATCCATCTGAGAGCTTGATGTATTTATTATAACAGAGGAAACCTCGATCTTAAACCTTAGGAATTTGAAGGCCCTGATAATTTACTTTTATAATTTCGCTGTTAGTGGACCATTACTCTTAGGAATGAGGATGAGCCTGTCATCCCTATACCGTCCTTTTAGTTCCTTTTTCACGATACTACTAAGCACATCTAAAATGTAAATACATTTCCTTTAACCTTAAAATAGTTGACTGCCTAAATATCACCCTTAATCTTTATGATGAAACCATTAAACTTTACCATAAAGAGAACGAAACCCGCAATTCTATTAATATCGGTTCTAACAACTCCAATGCAATCCTAAGACAAATACCCACTACCGTTTACAACAGGATTAGTAAACTATCGCCCCATGAAAAATCTTTGATAAGAACAAAGAACTATACGAAAAGGCCCTCTAAATAAGTGATTTCTAAAGTAAACTGTCTTAAGCAAAAACCATTAGTGATACCGATACAAGAAAAGTAAAATGTAGGTTTAAAAATAGGAAAAGAAAAATCACTTGGTTCAACCGCGCCTTCTGCAAACTGTCAAGTATCAACATCGGACAGTATTTCTTAAACTTATTTACTAAAGACTTCAACAAAAAAAACCCTCTAAATAAGATATTTAACAGGAAATCAGTCAAAATTAGCTACTCCTGCACTGATAATATGTACCAAATTAGTAATTCCCATAACAATTACATTTTAAGTAAATTCCAATGAAAAAAACAAACTTAACATGGAAACATCCTGTAATTGTAGAATTAAGGAAAACTGCCCAGTAGAGAGCAAATGCAGATCCACTAGGGTAGTATACCAGGCAACCATTACCCCTAAAGAAAATATGACAAACCATAATATTTACATCGACATTTCTGCAGGAGAATTTAACGAGAGAATCAATTCACACAGACATTCATTCACCAATCGAAAATTAAAACATCAAACAGCTCTCTTGACAAAAAATTGAGGAATTGAAGGAAAAGGATCTGAATCCTCAAATAAATTGGAAAATTCTAGGTTTCGCAAACACCCTCAATAATTTTAGGGATAGGTGCAAGCTATGTTTAGAAGAAAAAAAATCAGTATAATAAAATATAAAGATCAATTCAAACTATTAAATCAACGGAGAGAACTAATCACGAAATGTAGACATAAAAATAAATTCCAAATTACATAAGAAAACATATGTATATATCTGAGAGTGTATGTGTACATATAGTGGAATATATGTATGGAGATGTAAATGTACATATTTGTATGTATGAAGATATGTACGCGTATAAGTATGTTGGAGAGCATGATTTATTCCATTGGGTGCTCTGGTATTACCCACAATCTTACAAATCTATAACTCAACTAATTTACATTCATCTTAACAGGATTAAGATTAAATCCCCCATCGCTTATTAATATTATTAATAGTATTGGACACATGTAGTAAAAAAAATTTATTGTGAATCTCAGAAAAAGACACTCCGGTGCTTTTTATAAGAAACACAACATACTAAGGAACTGATATTAAACCACAAATAACAAGTCCTGTCCACCACATGGTAGGAACTGATATTAATCTACAAACAAGTCCTGGCTATAAATAAACTCCAACCGCAGACCGCTTCCGCCGGGATAAGATACCTTACGCCCCTACCAATCGCTGACATAAACCAACTCTCATTAACAAGGCGTGTACGAGAGGAGGACTGACATTGAAAATAAATTTAAGACAATGTTCCGAGACAGACACTTAGAGATTGATGATAGCCGCATACAGAACTTATGTTGAGGTAATTTTTGTTTTTTGCTGTAAAAAAACAAGGTATATATTTATATACACACACATATATTTATTTTCTTTCCTTCTCTCTCTCCCTCCCTCTGTCTCTCTCTCTCTCTCTTCCATCTTTTTCTCTTCCTCCAAATTTTTTTAAAACCTTATATTGATTTTTTCTTTTTCTTTCTTTCTCCTTTAATATTAAATTTTTTTCCTTTTCTTTTTTTTTCTTTTTTTCCTCTTCCTTTTCCTTTCGTCTGGATAAATTGACTCCATTTATTAAAGAAACGTCGATCTGAAGAGATGAATAAATTTTTGCATATTCATGAAATAAATAATAATCGAATGGATTTTTAATGATCGTCTGTACTTATTATATATATATATATATATATATATATATATATAATTTGATTTATATATATTTATATATCTATGTGTGTGTGTTCTAGTATGGTGTAGAATAATATATCCGAAAAAAAAGTTGAGATGAGACAAGGTGGAAAAGCTCTTCAAATACGGGTTCGGCGTTTAATAGCAGGCGTCCTTCGGCTGTAATGAGAGAGAAAATCCCTGTGTAACAAATGTTTTGTTTTCATACTGAAGTCGTTAACAATTTTCAAATTAAACCCACTCCGTGTAGATCTCTTTTTTATTCTCTAAAATTTCGTATGCCGTATTGCGCTACTAATATTTTTGTGATGATCGGTGATATTGTATATGAGCCCAGTTTTAAGTTTGACCATGGAGAATATTGTAAAATCCGTGAACTTTTAATGGATGTTCTTCCTATTCTTTTCTTTTCTTATTTATTATGATCTTAATTTCAATCTAAAAATTCCAGTTTGTCTAAAAGAGAAAATAATTCACTAAGATTTCTCAAGTCAACTGTTATTTCTCTTTACAGTATTGAGAGGAGTTCCCTTCCTAAAATTTTGCTTATGGTATTATGGAAAGTCAACATCTTATTTTCTCTTTCAGTTACATGTACTTCCCATTTTGTGTTGACGCTGTTAGAGATCGTTAAGTTTTGTGAATATTTTTATTGGTGAAGATCGTTGTTTGTGAATGTATAACTCCAGTCTACAAAATCTGTTGAAGGATAGTTTTAAATAAAACTAAAAAATGCATTCAACTTGAAGCCATTTTGAATAAGTGATCCGGGAAGTGGATGACGTAAAGTGGTCTAGGGGAGGTGGCAGTGGAAAGGAACTTGTTGAGAGCTGCAAGGGATAGAGGAAGGTGGAGAGCCATGAACGCCTACGTTCTAAAAGGACATGGCACATAGAAAGAAGATCCGAGGAGGCAGCTGAATCATACAACGTTGGATAAAACTATCCCTAGTGTAACTAATCCTCTGTTGAATTTTCTTATCTCCTATACTAAATATTGTCATAATTGATCCATAAATCAAGCGATTTGAAGTGTTTAGAATTTATTAATTCCACATTCTGATTTTCTTTCGAGGTGGAGTCAATGTATGTGCAATTATTACTCTCATTCCCAGTCTAGTTCATATTTTCCTACTTTTTGGAACACTTTATAAAGGACCTTAATTTTTGGCTCAAAATCAATCTACCACTATGAACACCAGTGTCATCAGTATAACCATCTCATAGTGCATAGACCGACGAAGGGAAAAAAGAGTATTTTTCGATTGGCAGATGACATTTTAGACATTTTTGAACGAGCTGAACTCTATGCATGACATCCATATGATTCTACATCTGATGAGGCTATTTAAGAATAGGTCTTGAGTTTTCAAAAAATCCTCATTATATTTAATACCATTCCGTCCTACAGCGTTGCTAAGTACTCTTCTCATAACGTAAGTCCATATATTCCCCACTCTTACAAAACTTTACTATAAATTTTAAATTAAAGTCCTAAACGATTCTTTTTTTCAAGAATAGAAAAAAATAATTTTTAGAGTCAGTCATGACAGAAAAAGAAAAACACTACACTACTGGTTTGATTAGATAAAAAAAAAAATAGCAAGCATGCTAAACGTGCTCTAGTCTCAAAAGGACAGGTTTTTTTTTTTCGCTTTTTAATTACCTTCACTCTTCGGCAATGTTTATTGTTTTAAAAAGTGACTATTATTATTATTTCTTACGATGAACTGTCTCACTAACGTTTTGAGTGGCTCAGCAGATACAAAAGTAGAATGAATAAATGTCACTATTTACATTATTCGGACAATAGTCCGAATAATGTAAATAGTGTATATAATACTATAGCGAAGAAAACGGCGTCTTACCTCGTCAAACCAAGCGACAGCGCATCGCGTGTATTCTACGAGGGAAAATGTGGTGAAAAAGAAAATTACTTACCAAAAAAAAAAAAAAAATGGAAACGTATTCCGCATGACATGCTGAAGGTGGAAAATTTAAATGAAAAAAACAAGTCCGTCGCAGGAGTCGCTATAAAAGTATTTTGATATGCAAAAATTGGGCGTCCTCTCCCAGTTGTCGACGAATAGAAAAAAATGCTCGGCAGATAAAAGCAGAAGGTGTTCTCGAATCGAGGGAAAAAAAATCGAGTATTACGGCTACCGCGTTTATCGGAGAATGAGTTATTTTTCTGACTGGTTGCGTGCATTTTGATTTGTGAGATAGTACCTGCGAATTGAGCTTTCGGCATTTCTTTCTGCCCCCGGATATTCGAATCTGAACTTAGCGATTTATTCTTTGCGTTGTGGAAGTAATCTGCGACAAATATTTTCTTTGCAATCCCAGATCGCTTACAAATATCTCATCTCAGAAATATAGACAGATACTGAATAAATATTAAGTGATTACTTGATCACGGTAAGGTGGTACCTCCGACACTTATTTCATAGGTTTTAGGTTTTAAAAAAAAATCACAAAGTAGAAAAGTTTTGGATAATACATTTCTTCCCTTAGGACTTCATCGAACTAAACATTGATTTATTGATTGGCTTATTTTTTTTACGGCTTATCAATCTCTAACAGTTTATATAAAACCAGAATATAGTTTTAGATTGTAGTAATTTGGTGCCGCGGGGTTTGTAATAATAATAATAGAAATAGTAATAATAAAATAATTAATGTGCCTTCAATAAGATGTACTGTCAAAATGCATCCTTTTGACAATACGTCAAAAGGAATCCTTCAATGCTTCCCATGCCTCCGATTTTTAACTATCCTCACTCTTCGGCAATGTTTATTGTTTTAAAAAGCGGTGATTAGAATTGGAATAAAACCTAAACATATTATGGGAGTGAATTTATACATTTTTTTGTTCTTGAAAATTTACAACAAAATTATTAAACACTATTTATTTATTAGATAGTTTATTTACAAGAATAATCTCATATTTACAACATTCTAAAAAATAATACAATTAGAACTAATGCAATGCAATATTTATCATTTACCAATTTATAAAGAAATAAATGTGAAAAATAAATTTATAAACATTTACTACATTATTAAAATATGTGAACCAACACCAGGGAAATCCTTATTAGTTACAATTTTATAACGTTTTAATCAATTAGCCGAAGTTTTGCAAACCATTCAAATAATGTAATAGTGTAAATAAACACTCTAATAGTGTTTATTAATCTTGTTTTAAATTGTCAAGAACAAAGAAAATGTATCAATTCATTTTCATATGCTCAGGTTTTGTTACAATTCTAATCATCTCATTTAAAATATAAATTTTGAAGAAGTTTTAATTCGTTAAAAACAATTTCTTGAAAACCCAAATGCAAAAGTACATTAGTTGCATTGTTATTGATTTTAAATGTGAAATGATACAATTTAAATATTAAATTGTAACGTAAAATCAAACTACTATGTTTATATCATTAAAAAGGTTATAATTTTTGAAGGTTTTTTTCAAGAACAATAATTTGTTTAACAAAAACCTTTCCAGCAAAACAATCAGACACTAAATGACAAAAATATTCGTTTCTGAGTTGGATGATTCGTGCATCCATCCGGTTAATAAATTAGTCCTTTAAAAATATATATTTAACATTTTTCAACCAATGTGTCCTGTTACCATCTATAATTTTCCTGAATTTCTTTTGGTCCCTATTGAAAAATATATAAGACAAGTCACTAGAAAATGCGGCATTTAAAAATAGCTGTATTTGATATTTTTTGCAACAACATACGGCAAAATTTTATTTTTTGAAAAACATGTCTTCTCACCAAGCTAAATGATAAATTAAATTTTTAAATTGTGGTAAAAGTTTTTCTTTTTTTTTTTTTTTGTTTAGCAAAAGTACATTTCTTTTCATCACAACGAAAAGATAAAAAAAAGGACTTAAAGAAATTTAATACTCATATACGCTACTAAAAATTTTGTTGCAAAACAGGAAAATAAAAATATTCTATATCTTTATGAAAAACACTTTTCTCTTTTTTTTTGATTTTTTAAAAAATTCAAATCCGCAACAATATGAAAGAATTCAAATCTTAATTCCTTTACCTTCATCTTTTGAGTCAGTAGGTCTAGAAAAAAACTACCGTTTTTGTTAGATTAAAAAAATATATATCCTATACTAAATAATTTTTCCTTTAAGTATTCAGTTCAGTTTGGCTGGATATCTCATCCGAGAAATCAACAAACAATAATTTCAATATTTTGAGAGTAAAAAGGTTTAAAAATATGTTCATAGCAAGCCGAACAACAAAAATAACAGATTTTATTTGAAAATATTCTTGTAGGCATATTTTTATTCTATGTGTATATTGTTTGTATAAATATTATAATTTTTTTTGAATTTCAAAGTGTTAAGCTGCATGATATTCAACTGATATGATGTATCTCACTGCATGTTCAATAAAGACGAGATTCCCATCAAATGTTAACAACAGCAAGGCATTCTGTAAGGCGTAAAAATTTCAGACTACCAACAACAATCTGAACTTTCTGCATTTTTAAAAAAACAAAAAAAAAATAAAACTATTCATGTTTTTCTGAAATGGGTTAAAATCAGACGTTGTTATATCGCTTGCTTATTGTTCTTGTTTCTTTTATATTTTCTGTGTTAACTCACTACAACATCATTTTATTGGCATTCCTCTTTAATTATTTTTTTCCTTTTTGTCTTGCAAAGAATGAATGAATGAATCGGCAGAAAAATCAATTCTATTTCCTTTTCAAAAAAGTTAAGTGTCTTCAAGCATGGGCTATGTATTCGCTTTAAAAATGACGCCATTTTGTCTTTAACTTTACTCGTCTGATCAATACAAGTATCGTAGTAATTATTTACTTTAAGTCAAAATAATTAATGACAGCATTTTATTACTGTTTAACTCTTCATGGACAAACTTGAAAAATTAACATTGGTCCTTTTTTTTTTGCAGGTAGATAAAAAAAGATGAAATTTTCCCCTGCATGAAAATAAATTACAAAAGGCATGGTTTAAAATATAATGAGTTTCATTATTTTTATATAAAGTATATATAATTTTATAAATAAATTTAATTATATATATATATATATATATATATATATATATAATTTATATATATATATATATATATATATATATCCAAATAAATTTTTGTTGAATTCTTTTAACCGAAAATAAAGTTCTTTAAAAAAGGTTTTAATACGAGAAATTCAAATCATAATTTATTCGAAAATTAAAACATAAATATGTTATAAAAATCACTAAAAATCATAATTTTGTTTCAACTTTAATGTATTGTCAAGGATGGTGTTGAATGTATTGTATATTTTGTTAGTGATTTCTAATATATTTTTAATTTTTTTGAATAAATTATATATATAAATATAATTATATATATATATAAATATAAATTATATATATATATATATATAATATAAAATATATATATATATATATATATAACCTAAATTATATATATATATATATATAAATTATATATATATATATAATTTTAAATTATATAATATAAAATTATATATATATATATATATATATATATATATATTATAAATTATATATATAAATTATATATATATATATATATATATAATTATATATATACTATATATATATAAATTATATATACATATATATATATATATTTTATATATATATAAATATATATAAATATATATTCATATAAATATTTAAATATATATAAATATAAATATTTAAATATACAAATAAATATATATATAGGCAATTTTTCATTTTTTAAAAAACCGAAAATTTTCAATATAAACATTTAAAATGAAATTTTGATTATAGTGGTGAAGGTTTTGTGCAACAATATATTCACATTTTTTGAAATTATCTTATAAAGAGACATTGTGCAATTAATGATTCACAGGGTCCCCAAACGAACCTCCACAGGTTTTGAATTCAGAATTGTCCTTCTCAAGACCAGTTGCTATTAACTTTTTATTGAACCCAGTCTGTCCTGTTATTTAATTTAAACATTTTTATTCTATATATATATATAATTTTTGCAATATATATATATATATATAAATTTTTTCACATAAATAATTTAGCCATATATATATATATATATATATATATATTATCTAAATTTGATATAAAACAATTATATTCAGGCAAAATTCCTGAAATGAAAATTAAATTTTTTTTGACGATAGGTTTATCAAAACGTTCAAAATTTTTTTCCATAGATTTTCTATAAGATATGAGACGAATTATTATGATTACTTAATCAAAATTTTTTCTTAAATTTCAACTTTATCCTCATCTTCATTTATATATTCACAACGTTTCGCTTCAGAATTGTACTCATTATAGTTTTTTTCTTCAGGTGGTTGAAATTTCGAACCGAGCCCTTTATTTCCAAAGTTTTTTTAAGGCTAGCTTGTTTATAGTTCCATTACCTATGCCTTCTTCCTGGATGTCTCAGTTGTTTCTAATTAACTATAACTCTCCAAGTTTTTAGGTTCAATTGCCGTGGCCTGGTATTGAAATTCACAACTCCTTGGGTAAGTACATTTCTTTATTCAACTGGAAAGTATATTAAATTTGGGAACTTATAAACCTAATGTCTCAAAGTTCAATTTTTTAAAAAATGTTCATATTGTTTGAGATTGAAATAAAGGGAAATAATTTGTAATTTATTTGCAAAGTTGTTTAAAATGTTTGTTCTCCTTGATTATTCCATCATTTTCTTCTTCTGTTATATAAATATCCATTATAATTTTTTTCTGTTGTTTGAATTTCCTAAAGAGTTGTGGTTTCTGATAATCAAATGTTTACAATTCTTTTGTTTTTGTAGATTCTTCATCAAAATCCATGCTTCATTCAATCAAAGCCCTCATTTTCCATTGACAGTTTATATATTGTTGTGGCCTAAATTTCGTTTAGAAAAAAGACACGGAAGACCTGAAAACAGGATAAAGACTACTCAGAGTGTTAAAAATAAAATTAGATTATTTAATATGTTATTCTGAACAGTAGGTTAACACTATTCCGCTTCCCAACCGACTGCTTACGACTCTTGCTAAATTAGTCTCACAGTTTTATTTATGAGAGGATGAAGAGATCATTCTACTCAGGAATTTTTATTCAACAACGCATTGACACACACACACATACACACACATTTTTATATAATTATATATATAAATTTTTTTGTTCTTTTCTATGTTCACTTTTATATTTACACAAAACACTCTATATCCCTATTGAGAATTTTATTTTAATAAATATAGCACATCTTAAGGACTATATATATATATATATATAATATATATATATATTTATATATATAAATAATATTATATATTTTTGTTCGCGGGGCTTTCATTTGGATGTATATAAAAGTTTCAATATGATGAAATTTTTTTAAGAATATGACAAGAGTGTTTTCAGGTTAGTGTTTTGGTTTTGTAGTAATTTGCAGTGTCTGACGAAACTACCTCGAGTGCAGTCTATTTGATATACACTTTCCTTATCTCCAATACTAAATGTGTTACATCTGATATACACACTCGATTTCAACACCGAGAGTGGCGACAGTTTAAAAGCAAACATCATGTGCTATTTATATATCTTAGTCTTTGGGGCATTATGGGTGATGTCACCACTTATTTTTGAAAAAGTATAATTCTAGAGATTCGTGTAATTTTCTTTTTTTGAATAATAAAAGAATGTGAAGATTTAAACTTCGAATTTTAAAATCATCCTAAACAACAGAATTAGGTTATTTTATAAATATATATATAATTTATTTATTTTCTAAACTTGTATATATATATATATATATATATATATATATATATATATATTTTATATATAAAATAAAATAATTGAACATTTTCAGTCAATGTCAAACAAGTTTTTATGTCTATTTTTCAAATGACATATTATAATAAGACCACCTGATTCAATGAGTTGGCATGTTTTTTTGATCTGAAATTTTTTATAAATATATATATATATATATATATTTTTTTTTTTTTTTTTTAAGCATTTCACCCCAAGCAAGGCTGGAAGCCACTAGCATGCAAGGGGTTACAGCGGATTGGGAGAGAGAGCAGATAGGAATGATAGAGGAAAGGATGAGGAGAAAGATAGTGGATACATCAAGGCAATTGACATTATATTTGAATAGTTAGAGATTATAGCTATCAGGGCAACAGGAAAAAGGAAGGGTGTTCTACAGGTGAGAGGTGCGAGATATGAAGCTATTGGAGTAGAAGAGACGGCTGCATTTAACAGTTTCAACAGTGTAAGGGTGAGAGCGGGATGCCAGCCTCGTAGGGCGCTTGAATTCATGAAGTCTGGGAACCAGTGAAAGCAGCTCACCGGAGCAATTAGCATGAAAGTATTTGTAAAAAGTCAGAGCGAGGCGACGGCACGTCTGTGAGTGAGCGACTGCTGACGAGATGCCAGATCGAGGCCAATTGCATTGCATATCCGCCTCTGGATCTTATCAAGAACCCCGAGGTAAACAGAAGGGGCTCCAGACCCTATATGGCAGCAATACTTCATGCAAGGGCGAATGGTTGATTTGTAGATTTGAAGGATCGATTCCGGGGAGAAAAATTTCCTGGCGCGGCATAGGGAGCCAACTTTCCTTGCGGTGGACGAAGCAATTGAATCAATGTATTTGTTCCATCTCAGGTCAGCAGTCAACGTGAAACCGAGCAGCCGCAGAGAGGTGCTCTCGAGAAGTTGAGCGTCAGACATTCTAATGGGGGGGACAGGGAAGGATCTCTGTGGTGATTAATAGAGAGCAGTTTTGTTTTTGAGGCGTTAAAGTTAACCAGCCAATTCCTGCCCCAGTTCACAACCGATTGGAGGTCCTTTTCGAGACGAACGGCCAGGTTAGTTTTGTCAACGACACTAGATTTGTTTTTGAGGCAGGAATAAATTGTAATGTCGTCCGCCTAGATTGGGACTTTTGAATCCCTGATATTATTTACTTTATTCCATAAATAAGGAAAAAAATTAAATTTTATTTTCTTATATATATATATATATATATATATATAAATATATATATATATATATTGATATATATATATTCATTTTTTACAGGAATGATTGATTGGTTCAAAAATCGTTCTTTTTTTGCAAAAAAAAATCACAAATGCAATTTCCTATTATAATTCTTTAGGGCCATTTTTATTTTAAATTAAATATCAAAATTATTATTATTTTTATTCAGTAATATGGAGGAAGATTTTGTCGTACAAAATGAATACTAAATAGTTTTTTTATTGGATGTAAGGTATAACCCTCTGTGTTATTAAAGAATAAATAGATATATATATATATATATATATATATATATATATATATATAATATATTCTATATATATCTCCATGTTCCTAAACTTTGTGTGTGCCAATGGTTAATTCAAGGAACAAATAGGATGATACTGTGATTGTCTTTGCAAACAACGATGACATTTCAACTCTTCACAGCAGTAAAATTTTTTTGTTAGGTAGTATTGATAAAATGAAAAGCCCTTTTTGCTATTTAAATAGCGCTCGATTTTTTCAATTTTATGTTTGTGGCAAATAGAAAATAAATGTATGAAATTAACGGCCTTCATTAATGTCTGTCCAATTCCTTTTTTTCAAATTTTTTTATAAAATTGCATCTTGATTTATTTAGAATCCAGGCTGAAATTGGTCCTTCTATATTTTAAACATATTTTGGTGTTATACATAAAATCAATTATTAAAAAATATATGTTTCTGTGAAAAAATTTATTGAAATTGTCCCAGTTGCGATAACATTCTACCGGTTTAAGGAATCAAACACAGTTTGACAATATTAATGGGTTGACAGACTTTTAAGGCACATTTTAAGACTGAATATGTTAAAAAATCAAAATAAAAACATTTTCTTCATTAATTGATTAACATCAATTTTAAATATAAAGAAAATAGTTTATGGATATTTGATACAATTTCCATATAAAAATACAAAAATAGGCCTTTAACTGCTTTTATCATATCGATTGTCCTTTAAAAATGAATGCTGGAAAATCCCCACAAATAAAGAGGAGACTTGAGGCAACGGAAAGTTGTTATACAATCAAGAATTTCATTGTTAAATAAAATTATTATATTTTATGAATGAACACATTATTTTTTTTTAATGGGATTATAAAAAATGCATTTACATAAAATCAGAAAACCAAATATATATTTCTGATATATATAAATTTTTCAAATTTGAAATAATATAACACATTTTATATTATATATAAATATATATATATTTGCGTAATATATATATCTAAATGAATGGATGGATTGATAAACTGAAGGGGTGTTTGTTCAGATAGATTAAAAATTTAACTTGTTTACATCTTCAAAGTTATTTGCTAAGGATCAAACCCATGAATATTGATTTTAAAGTTATATATATATATATATATATATATATATATATATATATAAACAAAATGAATGTCGTGTGTATTACTATGATCCTCTTTTTCTAAATTTCCTTTCGATATTCCTCAAATGATACCCATTTTTGAATTGAAATAAAGTTTTTATATATATATATATATATATATATATATATATATATATATATATTTTTTTTTTTATTCATACAAAAAGACAAATACAAATTTTCTTAAAATTTAAAAACGGAGAAATCCATCATCGAACAAATCAAATAATATACAAAATCAACCTGTTTAATGAATGAAAAGATCCTTGACAACCATAAATTTCAAAAGCATAAGTTCTTATTATTTTTTCAAGCTTTCGTCTGTTCCTACAAACATCCTCAGGTTTTTTTTCGCATTTTTTTCTTGTTTTTTTCTCACTTCAATAATAAGAGGACAAAAAATAGAACAAATTGTAATCCGAAAAAGCTATGAAAATGTGTTATTGTTTTGAGCGTTATAGTCAAACGCTGATCGTTTGAATTTTCATGGAAATTTTAAAGTTGTGCGTTCTTGTATTATAGTGATAAAAAATTCTTTTTTATTTATTGAATTTTTTGTCAAATATATATAAAATATATATATATATATATATATTAAATTCATATTTTTGAAAAATGAATAAAAGTTTGAACCTTACTTGTCTGACGATTTTGTAAAGCGTCAAACCCAAATTTTTGACATGTCTATCCAACCAAATATGTTTTCTATCTCTGATATTGAGCGATTTCAATAAAAAAAATGTAATAATATATAAATAATTATACCATAAATATAAATTTATTTATATTTATATTCATTTTTCATATATATTATATATATATATATATATATATATATATATATATATATATATATATATATATATATATTTATATATTGCTATATATATATATAAAATATACACATTATATATATATATATAAATATGATTCAATTTATTTCAATGAAAACAAAAAATCATTCCGATCTTAAATTCAATCTTATGAAAAAATTATTAATTGATTAAAAAACAAAACCATTTCGTATGTCTATATATATATATATATATATATATATATATATATATATTTTCCATGATTACATTTTTTTCAACCATATATTTACAAGATGATCTTTGATAACTAAACTTCTAAAAGAACTGTCCTGGAGTAACAAGATGACCTACAGGTTTCACGTACGATTTCATTTTCAGTTCTTTTTTTCAACCTTTTGGGCTATCATAGCTGAAATTCCTCTCTCACGTCCTAAAAGTCCTATGGATTGAATTGATCTTTTTTTTAATTGATCTCTTTTACCTCTAAAATGATGATCCCTTTTCCTGTTTTGACCCCTGATTCAGTTTTCCTCTCTACTGTTTCCCCATTTTAAGACTCATTCACCGTTCTTGTGAGGTTCTTGAATGGACTTTGAAGATGGAAACAAGAGTATGAATGTTGGTACCATTACTGATAATCTAAATGATTTTTCCTTTCGCCATTGCTCATTTGAGGAAGACATTTGGGTCTGAAAGAAAATGATTTTTAACTCTCTTTTCTAGCTGAATAACTCAAAGGGTTTTTTCACTGATTCTTACAAATTATGTCAAGATGGCTGTCATTATCTGAAAATCTGGAAAAAAAGAAACTCAATTAGTTTAGTTTTTTTTTTTTAGATATTAAACATTTTGTGGGATGGACAATTATCCCATGATGTTAACACTCTGTTTGTGTGTGTGCGTATATATCTATATATATATATATATATTATATTTTCCCAATTCATGATATATTTATATGATATATACATCATTTTATTTATATTTTCAGTTAATGAAACTTGACAAATGACGTGCTACTTTGTCAAATTGCAACATGTATGTGTCATTGTTCTAGATGGTTCCCTTTTAAAATGGCTCTGAACCTTTCATCAGTAATTTTTTCAATGTGTAAGTTTCATATATATATATATAAAAATTGGAAAGGTGTTTTTTTTATGGACTCCATCCAGATGAAACATGTCACAAAAATTAACAAGTTTGTCATATTCTTCTAAATACTGAGAAGTTGATATATAAATTATACATATATATATATATATATATATATACACACACACACAATGAAATAGACTTTTTCACTGTAGTTTATATATAACAGATAGGCTTTATCTAGTTTTTAAGATGGGTTAAGATAATACATTAAAATAACAAACTCCCACATTTTTTTTCTCAGATAAAATTAATTTCAGACTCAAAAGAAATTATCTTTTCCTATAAACCAATGGCTTTCCAAATATTTTGATTTTTAAAGGGTAAAAGTTTTTCCATTTGTAATGATGGCTCTTAAAACCCAAAACTTTTCAACATCAATTTTTCATTTCCATTGCAGTCATTATGAGAGACAACAGTTGAATATTTGTCATACTTTGATTGTTTCAATCTTAACTATCATTAATGGATTTTTTTTGTGAATTCATTAATATTTATAAAATATTAGATATATACTGATATAAATTGATTATATAAATTAATTAATGTTATAGGTTTGCAATTTGAATATTCTAAACAAAAAATCAAGAATCTAAAAATGATGTTTCATTGTGAAAATAATTTTCTCTTTTTTATATTGATATTATATATATATATATATTGATTGCTATTTCTTTAACAATGATGAATGAAACAATCCTGCATGGTAAATGGACCTTAAGAGTTGATAAAGACATTTTCAATTTTGAATTACTAATTACTACATCATTAAGTTTCCATTTGCTGGTAGAAAATAGTAGCTTTCAACCTTAAAACTGAACATTGTTTCTAACCCATTTTTTTATAAATAGTTTAATTTTCAAAATCTACTATCCGTATATATTCCTTTGGTGTTCATATCTCAACAAATAGGTATTTTTAAAATTTTTATATATACAACATGTAAAGAAGATGTGATAACCTGTCCTTGTCAGCTGCCAACTAGGTGAGGTACACATGTTTGGTGGCTATAGGCATATTGCTATATATATTTATACTATAAACTTGAAATAGTTTTTTGTATACATTTCAGTCTCTGTGATTTTTTATATATATATATATATGTTGTGTTAAAAGCATTTGTTTTCAATTGTTAACCAATAAACGGTATTCATACCAACCATATAATTTTTGGAGATATAGTGGAGCAATGGATTTTTTGGACTAATGAATCAGAGCGCTTTTCAAATTGAGTTTGTTATATTCATTATCTAAATATATATATATATATTATATCTATATATTAAATAACAGAACACATATATCCTATTACCTTGCATGGCAACCAATCTAGGAGAAGGAAAATTTGAGTGGTTAATTTCACAAACTGGTTCACCTATAGACCCTGGCCTGGTAGGAGGGGGTAAGTATAACTATATATATAATATAAAAATATATATAAAGGGTGGATGAACTCCTCAGATATTCAGCCATCCACTATTCTAGGTTAAATTTTTTTATGTCTAACCAAGCAAAATTATATACATACATCCCTGAAGACATGGTATTTCTATATTCCTCCAACTGTAAATAAACCCATTGTATTGGATTACATTGGATCTCAACAACACACACACACAAGAATCGCCTTTTATTTTGAGAATGTAATTCATTATAAACTTACCAAATATATATTTTCTTGTTTTGAATTCCTCCTATTTCTCCTTTTCAAATATTCTCACAGGCTGCAGTTAAATGTGATTCTTTAGCAGTCAAATTCTTCAGAAAAACCATCAAAATTCATGTCAGTATGTGGGGAGCCATTTAATGGGATTCATTAAAGGTAAAACAAAAACACAAAGATTGTTGAATATGTAAGGCTTATACCTGATACAGTAAATGAAGACGATGCTTATTAAACTCTTAGTTACAACATAATAGGTTTCGATTAGATAATGATCAACATTTTCATTTACAAATTGATCCTTTTTTTTCATTTTAATTTAATTTTTTTGCGGATTTCTTCAGATTTACTTGAAATACCAAATTCTAATCTAAGATGTCAATTTGAAATAATTTTTCCAATTACAACCATTTTAAGATGGACTGAAAATTATTTGCTCTAAAATGTCTGCAAAATAATGGAACAATATTCATGATGTTTCTTAGAAAATAAACCAAAAGTGGAATAGTTTCTCTTTTTTCCTTTTTTTTTGAAACAATCATCGCATATCAATTTTTTCATCAATGGAAAAAGGACACGATAGTGGAAAGTTGTTTTTCCCTCAATGAGCAATAAACAAAAAATAGATTTAAAAATAATTTTAATGTGTCTAAAAGTAATTTTTATGGTAAAAAAAAATAACTCTAAAGAAATCGATGAGTGTGAAACTCAGCTGGAAATGGTATCCACATTTTTTTCTCTTTCTGGTTTGGCAAAAAACTTTTAGGAGAAATATAATTTTTTAGTAATTTTTATCCCACTTTTAAAACGACAGTTTTATACAACTGGTTGATTGATCCTGTGTTGGCCGACTAGAACTGGGACTTTTTCATTTAAAGGGTTTTTGTTTTTTTTTGTTGGTTTTTTTTTCAATTTTTAACAAAGAGTCATATCAAACATTTGGCTCATCTCCTGAGTTTTCTTGTGAAGATAGATAGATAGATAATGAGGGAAAAGAAAGTTAATTTCATGTTGCCATTCAAATTCGATAAGCAGCTCGTCACATGGGATATGTTGAAAATAAAAGATATTAGAAAAATTAAGGCAAAATCAAAACTGAGTTAAAAGAAAAACAAGAAAGACTTTCCAGTGTGAGTGGGCAAAATAGATTTGATGTCAAATGGATAGTTCCTTAGAAATATGATAGATAGAAACAAGTGTCAAATTAGTTCTTGACATTTCAAATATTTGAATGGAGAAAGGGAATTGACACAAATTCTAAATGTTTTGGTGACAGTTTTTATTTTTAACAAAATCATTGAAAATGTTACCAAACAAGTTTTCAAGATTTTTAGAGTCTGCTATAAAACTAGAATAATATCTATAAAAAATAATGGAGTCATATATGTATTGATTGTTAATATTGCATAGATAGATTCAACATATCTATCCATTTTGCCTAGAATCAGGATAGTAGATATTTGTGTTCTTTGTAAAAAGATATTATAAATACCCACCCACTCCCTCTCTCTGTGTCTCTCTCTATAATATATGTATATATATATATATAGATAGAGATTATGAATAGATAGTTTCATCCCAAGCTTAATCATAATAACCATATATTTAGAACAGAAGAAATGCTTATTTTTGTTATTGCCTTGTGTCAATTATAATAGTGCTTATTTTCTCTAATAATTTTAATATGTAATAGCTGTTGTAGTTTAATTCCTAATCATTGTAGAAAAAACCATCCTCCTCTCATAAATTTCAAATTTTTCCTAAGCAGGAGCCATGCAGTGACAATTAGTGGAGTGGATCCTAGATTGCATGGCAATCCATCTGCTGGCACTTTTGATTTGTAAAAATCTTCTTGTATACACTTTCAACTAATTTTCGTCTTCTGTTCTTCCTTCTGGCCCCTAAAAAAATATAAACAATAGCATGAATTTTTAATATCGTCATCTGTGTTTCATCATGAAACCAATCAAGAATATTATTAAATACATGGACCTTGAAATCGAAATCTCTTCATATTGGAAAATCAACAATCCATGTTTTATTTACAATGATCAATACTTGCATGGAACAGTTTGTGGCTGTTCAAAATCCCTTTGTATTTTATTGATTTTCATTTTCTCAGTTAATGCCTCAAAGAAATACAAATCATTTTGTTAAGCATGAACGCAAGTCTTTTGCATGGTTTATGAAGTGTCAATTTTTTCTGCGCCTATTTTTTTTTTTTTGATAGCCAGGAAAATATCATACCATGGATCAACGTTAATCTCTTGGCGAAACTCTGCCAAAGAAAATTTCTTACTGATTAAATAGTCTCAAAATACAATAGTTTTAATTTTTGATTATATTTCTAATTTTCCATTTTATTTAAAAACAAATGAACAAAATTCTCACCAATAATGATTTCCAGAAAAGTCCTTCATATAGACATTTTTTTAACCCTCATTTTTTGCAAAATGCAACTTTTCCATTTAAAATAGTTTTTTACCAATTTTCAACACAACAATTAATTAGTTTTAAATTTTTTTTCTTTGCTGGTGATGACTTAACAGGATTTTCTTCCCAAATAATTTGGATTCCACTCTTCAGGAATTTGAAATTCAAAATTTTGAAAACTTTCTTTATTCTTCATTAAAGGTTATTATTATTATTATTATTATCATCATCATTATTTTCATTTCTGCTATGGACACACTACCTACCAAGTCTGCGGAAAGACCTAAGGCAGGTCGTTGTGTTTGTAAATTCCATAACATCAGTAGTTAATATTTTTTTTTTTTTTTTTTATCTCCGATGAAGTTGCTAGCGTTACATAGACAAAGTTCTCCTTAGTTTGTGTTTTCTGTAATTTTTAATGACAATTTTTCTTCTTCTATGTCTCTTAAGCTGGGGTTTCTGAGGATTCTTTTTTTTTCAATGTGTTGTTTTTTTCCATTTTTTATAATTCCAAGTTTGCACCTATTACCACTGGTATTATTCTTGTTTTCAATTTTGGTTTTTTTTTATGTCTATTTTGCAATTTCCAGGTCTTTGTATTTTGATAGTTTTCCCATAAATTCCTTGGTTGCTATGTTACAATCCGCTGGACATATTCATATCAATTAGTAGGCAAGTTTTTTTCTTTCTGGTTTTTGACAATAATGTCCGGCCTATTTGTCTTCAATTTTTTCTGTCTGTGTGGATGGTATAATCCCATTAGAATGGTGACATCTTTTATTTTTATTTACCGGCGCTGGCCGATGTTCATATGTGACAATGTTTGCTTACAGAAATTTTCCAAAGTGTTTGCACATTGTCCAGTGTAAATTTGCCCCACTCTATCGTGACGATTTTTATATTCATTTTTGGGCACACTCTAGAAACATCCTGAGATTAGATGGTCTATTGTTTCTTGATATTTGTCACAGAACCTGCATTTTGGATCCACATTATTATGTATGATATTTGCCTGAAAATTCCTAGTGAAAAGACTCTGGTCTTGCGCTGCAAGAATAAAACCTTCTCTTTCAGACTTTAATCCAGATGCTCGTAACCATCGATGAGTATTAACTTTATCAACATTGGGTTTATTTGCCTCGTTCTGGATATTGGCCATACAGAGGTTTGTCTTGCCAGCGTTGTTTCATCTGTTCAAAAGGCTTTATCCTTGGTTTCTTTTTTTTTCATATTTTTTTGCTGCAATAGTTGGTTCTTGGCTTCTGTTTTGATTTACTACAGAATCTACTAAATGTAAATGTTGTTTGTATTTACTGCCTTCTTTTATTATTGAATATTTTTTCTTTCTGTTTTCATGTTGTTTCACTAATTTTATCATCCAGTCATTTGTTGTTTCCATGTATGTTAGTAAGCCAATAGTTATGTTGTCTTGTATGACAATTCTAGCTGAATAAGACCTCTTCCACCTTCTTTACGGGGTATGTATAGACGGTCTACATCAGCCTTTGGATGATGCATCTTATACTTAGAAAGAAGCTTTTTGTTTTAGAATCCATTTGTCTGATGTCATTTAGAGTCCAGTTCAAGATGTTGAAACTATATTGGACCACTGGGATGGCAAGGTTATTAATGGCCATAATTCTGTTCTGAGAATTCAATTCAGTTTTTAATACCAGTCGCATCCTTCTATAGTACTCTTTTCACACTATTTCTTTCATTTTCTTATGGTGAATTCCTTCACTCTCATTTACACCTAGGTACTTATAAGCTTCTCCTTGTTCTAAATCTTTTATTGTTACAGCAGGGTCTAAACTAATAGAGGAAGTTTGTTGTAGCGATCCTCGTAAAACTGTAGCTTTAGCACATTTATCCAAATTGAATTTCATTCCAATGTCTTCACTGAAGCATTTTACAGTTTGCAGAAGACCTTCCAGCTCATTGTCATTCCTAGCATACAATTTTAAGTCATCCATGTAAAATAGATGGTTTATTTTCTTTTGAGCTATTTTTAACCGCATTCTGTCTTGTTAAGTTGGCTGGTTAATGCTATAAGTGATATGCAAAATAATAAAGGAGACAAAGAGTCACCTTGAAATATTCCTCTATTGATGTTTATTTCGCCAGACTTATAGGTTCCATTTTTATGATTGAGGTAAAGTGTAGTTTTCCATATCGACATACATTGTTTGATGAAATTGATGATAACGGGTGATACCTTGTACATACTTAAAGACTTTAAGATCCAGGAATGTGGTACACTATCGAATGCTTTACGATAATCTATCCAGGCAATACTAAGATTTTTTTTTCCACGGAAGCAGTTTTCCAGGATCATCCTATTAATTTATTATTATTATTATTATTATTATTATTATTATTATTATTATTATTATATATAATAGTGTTAGAAATCTCTTGATATGAAGCATTTAAATCACAATGACTGACAAAAATCATAAAGATCTTATTAGTTTTAATTAGAATCACTCTGGTTGACCATTTTATTTATTTACTATTTGTTTGCTATAAACAATATTTCTTTTATATATATATAATATATATATATATATATATATATATATATATATATATATGTATGTATATATATATATATGCATGTATATATATATATATATATGTATGTATGTATATATATATGTATGTATGTTTGTATGTATATATATATATATATATATATGTATATATATATATTTATGAATAAAAATGACAATAAGAAAACTGGTAATTGCTGATGCGTTTCGTCCAATGTAGACTTTATCAAAGCAAAATACGAAAATGAATTTAATTGAACAAGGTAACTAATAAAAACAGAATGAACCTAGCAACTGGAATGTAGAGAAACGCTATTTTCATATTTTTAACTGAAAATAACGTCAGTATTTGTAACGTGTGGAGAATATATATATATATATATAGTAACGTGTGGAGAATATATATATATATATATATATATATAAAAGTATATAATTGGTATACACGGAATGAATTCCAATAACCAACAATTAATTCTTAAAGAGGCTCTAATAACCAACAAAAAATACATATTGTTAAAAGAGTAGCCATTTTGTTTCTCCAAATCTGTATCTTATCATGTGTTCATGTTGAAAAGAAAATAAATGGTTTTAAAAGTTTTCAATTAATTAACGATCCTACACTAGGAATTGTTACAAAAACTAGAATAACCAATCAAAAACGAAGTACAGAAAGATTCAAAAGCTTGACAACGAAATATATACATGTATTATCAGATGACCGGACGAATTGTAGCTTTTTGTCTTGTCAGACGTAATTTCAATGAAGAAATGAATTGAATAAACATATATATTTTTTTCTTTTCTCAATAATTTTGTAGTTTTTAAACTTAATAGTGATTAAATTTGGATTTTAAAATTGCCAGTTTTTAATTTTAATATTAAATTTTATCATATAAATTTATAATTATTAGTTAGTATAAATTATTTTTAATATTACACGTATTTAAAGATCTGAAATAGCTATTATAGCAGGATTTCGTTGTCAAGCTTTTGAATCTTTCTATACTTCGTTTTTGATTGGTTATTCTAGCTTTTGTAACAATGTTTCCCTAGTGTAGGATCGTTAATTAATCTGAAACTTTTAAAACCATTTATTTTATTTTTCAACATCATCACTTGATAAGACACAGAGTGTGTTGAA
Organism: Acanthosepion pharaonis; assembly: GCA_903632075.3. Lineage (NCBI taxonomy): Eukaryota > Metazoa > Mollusca > Cephalopoda > Sepiida > Sepiidae > Acanthosepion > Acanthosepion pharaonis. Next base: position 73,332 of record CAHIKZ030001432.1, on the reverse strand, counting down.
ACAAAATGGCTATTTTTTTTGTAGTGATTTTATAACATATTTATGTTATAAATTTTTTATAAAAAATAATTATATATATATATATATATATATATATATATATATATATATATATATATATTTTTTTGTTTAAAAGACAGACCAATGTTAAGATTCCATGTAATGTTTATTTCACCATAACCCTTTTAACAGGGTTCTGGATCATCATACTTTACTTCCAAAAAGCTTTCCCCCAAAAAAGAAAAGAAATTCACACGTTTTTTTTCCTCATCAAGTATACGCAAAGTTAACGAATCAAATAAATTTTCTAGAGAGGATATAAAAGTGTATCATATGTATTTTTAGTTTCAATTTTAACCCCAGTGTGTCGCTGGATGTTGCTAAATTATATTGAGGATTTTGGTGGTTATATTTTGAAATATGAGAATATTTGAAGACGCGTTAAACAAGGAATAAATTACAATTTTTTTTCATTAAATAATTATAATTTAAGTTCTACTTTAACGTGCATATTTGGGAGAACTGGTTTGAAAAAAAAACAAAAATTTAAAAAGAATCTACAAAGAAATTAATTTAAAATTCGGTGTGTTTTTTCTATTTTTATAAGCATATCTTGCAAAGATCCATAGATATAACATAAAGAGTATATATATTTATATATATATATTTATAAACATTTTATCTTATAGCTTGTTAGGTTGACATTTATTCGTTTGATTTTTGTTTTAAGTAAACAGTGATTGTTTTTGATTTTTGTTCATTAAAAGTAAAGGGTAATTGAGGAAAAATCCAATTATGAACAGGAATCAAGAAAATAATTTTATTTTCGACATTGCGAAATCTTTCAAACAAGTAATTAAAATAGTAGTTCTAACAGGCAGGAAGTGTGAGATTTAAACTGTTGGAGCAGAATATTAGTGGTTACATTTAACTATTTCAACAGTAAAAAATTAGAGACCTTTTTTTATAATCTTATAGCACATGTCTTAAATTCATTTGTAAAACCATAAATAGGCTCTTATATGAGCAGTTGCGATGAAAATATTTATAGAAAACACAGATGGAAACCACGTCATGTATATATAGCCTATTTACAAGGGATGCTATATATATAATATATATATTTATTTATATATATATATATATATATATATATACAACAATATTTTGATTATAAACAAGGTTTCAGCTATAAAATAACAACTATTTTTTGAAGGGCTTTCCATACAGAGACCAATAAACAAGAGCCTGTCCCACAAGGTCCCTTAAACGACCATCCGTAGTTTTTTCAAAGATGACTCACTTTTTCCCTAAACCAGTTGCCATCCAAGTCTATAATGAATTAGCACACCATTCTAACTATATTCATATCCAGCTGTTTGAAAAATAGGATGATATACTTTTCCCAAGGATATTAAAATCAAAAGGTGATTGTTTCTGCATTTGAATGGAATATATATATTTATATATATATATATATATATATATATATATATATATATATATATAATTCAAATAAAAAAAATGAGTTATTAAGAAAGGATTCAAATAAAATTGAAAGACGAAGGCGCCAACAGAAGAAAACAGAAGGCAATTTATTTTAAAACTCTAAGAAGAAATAAGAAATACGATCCGGACCGAAGGAAGAATAAATAAAAATTCTTATTAAAATGTAAAAATATGGACGTGCATTCAACACCTGTACTTTGTCAATCACTGTCGATCACTGGTCTGTTGAATACCAGTCCAGGCAATACAGCTGAAAATGGACCAATGCATTCGTGTAAATGAATTAGAGAACAGACCTTGCCTTCTTGGGGTTTAAATATCTGATTTTCCCAATTTGCATTGCAAGTTCTTACACTGATCAAATGAGTCTATCATTATACTTAGACATGTAGACGAATCAACTGTTAAAATAACTCTACACCTGTGTGTGTAAAGTGTGTGTGTTGTTTGTGTGAACATAACTGAAATAAAGCGATACTTTGCTGTCCTTTTACCAAATTTTTGGACTTTTTTGTTTAACATTTATCAATGATATTCAAGCAAAAATTCAGATTTTCATTTGTAAATAATCCCAAAAACAGATTTTTTTAAAAAGATAAAATTTCATTTGATATTACATTCAAAAATATGAAAATTTTATTGCCAATCCCCGTTTAAAAAATGATAAAATTTATATTTTTCGTTCTGAAAAGGAATTAAAAAGAATGCAAATCTATAAGAAATTTATTTTGAAAAAACAAATTTTCAAATTTTTTAAAAATTGCTCATTATTAAGACAAAATTGTTGAAAGGACGTTTTTCCCAAAATTATTTAAAATATATTCAAATATGTTTTAATGTTTATATATTTAAAAAATTATGAGCCTCATTGTAATAAATAGAAACATCATTAAAGTATTTATAAAAATAAAAGTTCCAAAGAATTTATTTGTTAAAAGTTTAACATTATTTATTTAAATTGTTTATTTATCAGGTATTTATTTATCAATTGGATTAAATTGAATTTGGTAATTGTGATTTCAAAATTTATAAAATTATAACTATTTGGACTATATTAAAAATAATTAAGCAAAACATTAAATGAAACATGGATCTGGTCAAGAGAAAAAAAATTTTTCCTGGTAGATTAAATAAATTGGTTTTAGTGAAAATTCCCCGAAATTAAACCAGTTTAAAATGTTCTGATGAATGAGGAAATGGCCAAAATTCATTGACATCAACAAAAATAAAAAAAATAAGGTTTTAAACAAAAAATGATTTGTAACCAGGAAAAAAAAAGTTTATTTCGATAAAATTATTGTTTTGAATTATCATCTTTTGAATTTGATTTCATTTTTGGCACCACTTCCAAATTGGAGAAAATTAAAAATTGATACAATTAACAGACATAAATATCAAATTACAGTAGTTGTGTGGCGAAATACATATAAACAGAGCGCTTATTTGAATGAATGTAGTTGGAAACAAACTGAAATAAAATAAACCCCACATTTTCTTGGATCCACAAATTCCAGATTAAACTTTTCCAAGTGATTCAGTTTCATAAACACCAAGTTTTAGAAGAAAAAATTTTTCTGACACGATATTTTGGGGTTAATTTTTGTTTTATCTTCGACGATATAAAACAATTCTAAAGCTTTAAATTAACTAATTCGATGTTTTCGTTGTTTTTTATTTTATTATAGTGGATGATATAGCCAGCGGAAGGGAGATGTAGCATGGTTTTTTATTATCACGGTGTTTCCAGCGCTTAAGTTTTGAAGAAATTAATTCGATTTCTAATCACTGATCAAATTAACGTTAAACACAACTGATAATGAAATGAAGAAACATTAAAAATAAAAATCATTTGATTCATATTTGAAATCACATATGAACTCAAAAATCAGCATATTCAGATAAACAGAATTAAAAAAAAAAAAAAAAAACGAGTTCAAAGATTCATAAAACAGTTGCATAATTATAAAAACAATATAGAAATTTTAAAAGTGTTTTAGTATTATTGGTAATTATATAAAAGTCTAATTACTGTTAACCGATGAATATCAATTAACTAAAATTATGTTAATTAAATGATTACCTTCCACTTCCTACACAATGTTACATTAAAACGAATGTTGAGAGGCACTAATACTTAACTTAATTTAATTTACACGAAAAACACCGTTTGAATAATAACATATCAAAGATATAAATCTAACCAAGAAAAAATTTAAAAAACAATTGATAAATAAAAAAATATATTTCATTCCAAATTCAATGATTAAAAAAAAATTCTATTTAAGGGGACAATCCTCTTCGAAAAGTTAAATCCTGGCTCTCTGACAAAGTAATTAAACTCTTCAATCCATTGCCATGACTTTATAAACAAATTCGTGTCTTAAACAAAAACTAATATATATCCAGAAAATTATTGGAAGGGAGTTTATGTCCAAAACATTCTGCCGCTGAATGGAATCTGCCCAATATTTTAAAAAGATTTGAAATGTTGAACAAAATTTCAATAAAACTCATTAACTCAAAAAAGCTAAAACTTCTTTGACTACCGTTAAATTCATTTAAAGACTGTTGCGTGTTATAAATTCACAAGACTATTTTCAAGGCCATCTTTGTGAACCTGTTTTAAAAAATGTTTGATGTTCGGTGAACATTAGTGGTGATTTCAGGTGATCTTAAAACTATGTTTTTCACTGGCCTCAATCAAAATGCAAAACTTTATTTAGTCAATCACAGCCAACATCAAGTGGAACTTCCCACACGTCAATTTTAACCCCAAAGGAATTAAATTTTCTCGACCTGTTTTTAAAATATCTTTTATTCTTTTCAATTATGAAGCTCAAACTCAAAACAACTCTGATCATGCGGTAAAAATTAAGTTATTCGCCCCCCTCCCACCATTAAAGAACCTCCGACCAAGTGAATATCTTTCTTATCAAAAATGAGGAATTTGGACTCGTTCCGTGATTTCTTTCATAACGTCAATATGGAAGTTTCAGGAGACTGATTTGTTCAAAATTGCGTGCCTGAGGATTCCTCCTGTGTGGAAACCAATGTCGATGTTTTCATTTCAGCAAAGAAATACCATGTTAAACCGTGTCCATCTCCTTGGTTCTCGCCTGCATGCTCGGCCGCTATAGCTCACAAGAATCACGACTTTCAGCTGTACCAGAGCTGCATGTCTGATTGCAACAGACGTCTGACACAAGGTCTCTTCTTAAACGGAAAGTGCAAGTAGTTCTCAAAGAAGCAAAGTTTATATATTTGCTGATTTAATTAGCATCTCGAAAGTTCGGTTCTAGGATTTATTTTAAAACTCTAAAAGATTTGTGTTTTAAATAAATCAATTATTCTATTTTCAATCAATTCGAAGTCCTTTTATCTAAATCGGATCAAACTTAATACTTTGCTCGGAAATTGTCTTCCAACTCAATACTGATTTCCTTCCTGGAACTGAAAATTAAAAATACATCAGTTTTATGCGCATAACCTCGTCACTGGTTGGACATCAAAACTTTTTAGACTCCTCCCATATACAAGTGGAGGTGACGTAATACCAGCCGTCGTCCTAAAGAAATGTGCTCCCGAGCTGGCTCCCGTCCTCTCCAAACTCTACAACTATTGCCTCACTGCTTTCCAGCGTGTTGGAAGTCCTCCGCTGTAGTCCCTGCTTTTAAGAACTATAGGGAATCTTCTGGCTCCTCTAACTATCGCCCTATTGCCTTTCAGCAGATTATTCGAGGCTTTAAACAATGCTGAAGGATTTAAGCATTTTACCTCTCTCTGACAAACAATATGGATTCCGTTTTGCCCGGTCTACTGCTGACGTGTTTACAGCCATCACTGAATATGTATATCAAGCTCTTGATAATAACGATGAAGCTGGACCTGTGGCTCTAGATATCTCAGAGGCGTTTTACAGGGTTGAGCATGCTGGTCTTCTATGTATGTTACGGTATTACAGGATTATTTCTTGATTTAATTCAATTATTACTATTAAATCTTGAAATGAAGGTCGTTCTGAATTGGCTCGTTTCCAGTTCCTTTCACACGAACGTGAGAGTCCCTCAAGGCCCTATCTTGGTTCTTAAGCTTTTTCTGATCTTCATTAATGATCTTTAGGGTGTCATCAGTTCCCAAGTAGGCATTTATGCAGATGACACTATTTACTGCTGTCTCAATAGTAAATCCATCAGAACTGACAAATTTAACCTGGCCTCTTCTCTTGAAAAGGAACTCCAATCAGTGATTAATTAGGACAGAAAATGGCTTGTAAATTGTAATGCCTGAAAAACTAAAGTGCTTTTATTAAGCCACTATAGATAAACTTCCCTGTCTACCATAATCATGGCTGACTCCAGGAGATCGTCTCACTGCGTTTCATTGGTCTTACGTTTTCAACAAACAATTACATAGAATCAGTAACTGCATCTACTGCAAGGAAAGTTGGTTTATTCTCGTCAGAGTCCATCTTACACATTTACAAATCTACCATTCGTCCGTACATGGAATACTGTTGCTCTCGAGGTTCTTGACAAAATCCAAAAAAAGCATCTGCAATGTAATCGATCCTGATATGGCATCTCGACTTCAGTCACTTTCTCACAGACATGATATGGCCTTCCTCTGCCTTTTCTACAAATATTTTCATGGCAACTGCTCTGATGAGCTTTTTTACCTGGTTCCTCGACAACATGAATTTAAGCGCGCTACTAGATTGGTATCTAGGTCCCACCCTTTTACTTTTAATATAGTTAAATGTAACCATCACTTCTATTCCAAAAGTTTCTTTTCTCGCACTTCCCATAAGTGCAATTCCCTTCCACTTACTTGTTTTCCTGATAACTACAAAGAATTAAATTCAACGTAAATTGCCATCTTCTCTTGTCTTGAACCCTGCTCATCTTTTATCCTTTCGTCGCCACCTCCCATACCAAGTATTTTCCCTCACTTTCACTCTCCGTAACCCTCTGCATACTAGTGGCACTTCCGTTTTGCTTAGGGTGAAATTACTAAAAAAATATATTCGGGATTTAAAAAACTGTTGAATGGGTATTTTTCATGGTGCTCTATTGAGGTGCCATGGAGGAATATATAAATAAACTGTTGTTAAAAATCATAAACATCTGACATTTTGAGTGGACATAAAAGTAGGTACCTCAAATCAATTTTTTGATGCCTAAGGCTTGAAATGAATTTTTAAAAATGAAAAGCATTCTTAAAGATTTTATTTTACCTTTAATTGAAAGCTAAATGATTAAATTTATTATTTCCAGTAAGTAAAATATTCTGGTGTATTTCAGATAGAAATTATACAGACTGGAATATCAAATATATGCTCGATTCTTTAAAAATTTTCTTAAAAGCGGCCATTTTCTTAAATTTTAAGAAATTTGTAAACAAAAATATTTTCGATTTTAAAATTATTCCTAAAATAAATTATATATTTCTGACACGTTATTTGAGTATAAAATAAAGTTGGTGATTTACTTTCTCTAAGAGTCCTGTTTTTAACTAATAAAAAAAATCCCACTCTTAAAAATTTAATTTCTCGAAATTTTATCAAAATATGTAAGGGGCGGAAACATGTAAAAAAATATTTTTTACCAAGATTTTCTAAAAAAAATTTCAAAAATAATTTCATTCATTTCTGAATATTTCCCAAAATTTTCATTTAAATCTGACAATTATTTGAATTTTGCAAGAATTTCCAAATCCTCGGGAAAAGCTCAAAATAAAACAAACCTTTTTATTCCTCTCGTCGACCGCTGTCGTAAAAAAAAAGATTTTTAACCGAAATTTTGAACGTGCCAGAAAGGAGTAAAAAAAAATAATTAAAAAAAAATACTTTGGACTTTACTCTTAATAATAACATAAACATTTTGATGACAAAACTTTGTTTTCGTTGAATTTGGGGCCTTTTTTATCATGCTATGCTGCTTTTTTACGCGATCTCGTGGAGGTACCGACACAAAAGGGTTAACGGAATTTAACAGTCAGTGGACACGTCGAAGGTAAGAGATGCAGAGGTTATCAGTGACTGAACTACTTTCCAAGTTTTGAGCAAATAGTGGAACAAGAACCGCAAAGACAAAATAAATTGATGAACAAAAGGAAGGAAGTAGTGGAGAATCGTGAATGTATAAGTCGTGAAAGGGCATGGCAGATACGGATGAAAAAAAAATGAGGTAGACATTTCGAAATTATGAAAAAATATTATTAAATCTTTTTATAGTAAGTTTTGTTAAGATAAGAATGAAGTCTCACAATTGTGTCTAGTGTTTGTTTGCACCCTTCCCCAGTCGAAACCGAATCCACTTTTGTCTGCAATTCTTCGACAATCCGACTCTGTCTCCACCTCGTCCATAACGGAGTGAATGCCCAGAGGAATCCGGTTACAAAGGTTCCGGTGGCGGAGACACTGGATTACAAAAGTGCTGAGATATGGCCAATGCTTAAACGTGAACACTATCTGACCACTTCTCTCGCCAACAAACGCTATTCCGTCCATCCGCCAATCTACGCGCTTGATTTTTTTTTTCCATTTCGAGTCTATATAAAGTCGTTCCAAAAAGCGTCTTCTGCCAACGCCACATCCACCTTCATGAACAGACATTCCACCGTCCCCGATCCTCCCAAAAGACTCCGCCACTGAATTTACGTTTTGATAGCAGTCATGTTTAATTATCTAGACGACATGTCACTTTCATTGTATTCTCTCTCTTTCTCTGTCTCCTCTTCTCCCGGTTTCTTATCTCTCCTCCCCTTTAACTCGCCTGTCTTTCCTCTTCTCTTCTCTTTCTTTTACCGCCTTTTCTTTGTCTCCCTCTCTTATTTCTTTTCTATCCCATTCATGTGTTTCTCATTTTTACTCATTTCCATTTTTTTCTTTTCTTCTTCCTCTTGTTTATCTTTTAGTCTCTCACTTTCTCTCTCTCTCTCTCTCACTCTCTCTCTCTCTCTCCTTCCATTTTTCTATCCTTTTGCTCTCGACTTGTCTTTCTACCATACACGATCTCTCTCTCTCAATCGTTTTTAACTTATATTCTCTCTCTCACTCTCTCTTTCCCCTCCCTCCCTCTATCTTTTAACTATCATAAAGCTTGGCATATCAGCGCGAAAGGTCAAAGAGGAAATAGGAAATGGAGGGGCGAGAAGAACATGTCTGCCTTGAAAATCAGCATTCCGTTTTCAGGTTTGAATTGGGTGCACACAAAACAACCCCAAAAAACAGGCATCAGATGAAAATATTTTCTCTATGAAAAAGCCTCTCTTCTTGCTCTCTCTCTCTCATTTTCTCTCTCTTTATCCCTATCCCACACTACTTATATATATATATATATATATATATATATATATATATATATATATATATATATATATTGTCGCTGTATCACACTTTTCAACTTTACTCCGAAAGGTCGTAGCCTAATATATCATAATATTGTGGAATCTGTCCGACTCTGTGTGCAAATTTAAAACTCTCCGGGCCGAATCCGGGCCCGCAATCCTGAAATTTTGGATTCCCAAATTTTCATGATGGCGATTGTTTTCGGCGATTTCTTGCGAAATTTTTGTCACAAATTTTTTTTGTATAATAATTTTTATAACTTGGAAGTAAATTTAGCGAAAATCACCCATGAAATAAAAATAATTGTTCGTACGGAAAATAAGGACCTACGTACATCAAATTGTCCTTAAATAAAATGGCGACAGAAGAATTATCGTTGAAAAGGTAAGCGTAAATATTAATAAATTACTTAAATGCAGCGATCAAATTTAAGTTCTTCTGTAGTTTATTGTTGCCTATCGCATCTACTCTTCCCTGCCTATTGCTATGAAGGTCTAATTAAGAACTCTCCACGGGAGCTCATTTAAATGCCGCCTGATATGGTGGCTTTTAAGCAGGTATATATATATATAGAGAGAGAGATAGATAGATAGATAGATAGATAGATAGATAGATAGATTTGAAATTTGTTATATTTATCGGTAAGATGGTTCAATATCTGATATAGAGTGTGAACACAGGAATCAACAATATATACGAGCTGTTTATATCTATTTGCATATATATATATATATATATATATATATATATATATATATATATATATATATATGGCGCGTATGTGTTTGCATGTGGATGTGAAATGCTACTCAAAAGTTCAAAGAGTTTTCTCAGATTGGTCGATTTTTCAAAATTCGGAATTTTTCATGTGATTCCACGTAACCTCTCTTGAATTCGATCCTCCAGAAAATGCATGTGTTTTTTTTTCACCTTTTCTCACCCAATTAGATACATGCACAGAGAGGCTTGTAATAACAGCCATCGACTCGTTGAACGAGTATGACCATCGCTGACAAGTTTGATCAATAGTTTTGTTAGTTCTCCAGATACCGACAATGAATCTTTAAGTCAGCCAGTGACTTGCAAAACCTATCGCAGTTGTAACAAACTAAGTCGTTCTGTAACGGGGCAGGCCTGTTTTGTAACGTCTGGTCAACTTGCTCGTGGCTTTTCATGTGACGGGTGAGTGGTTTCTCTAGGTTTTCCAAAACACCCCGCATGTTAGTTTATTTCTACTGCAGTACGGCTCGAAATTTATCAAAGGTCGACCAATACAACCTGTTGTGACTAAAGGGGCCAGCATTGGAGAAATAAACTCTGTCACATTCATCTCATATAAATTGATGGATTACTTGAGGAATGATTTCCCCTTTCGTAGCTGCATGCTTGATATTTGCCCAACTCATTGGATGTTCTTGGATGTTCTTAGTGCCTTCATGAATTAAACGCTTCCACTTATCTTAAGCAGAGGTTTTTCACTTAGAATCTTCTATAAGGCAGGCTGTAAGAGAGTCTTTTAAACAGTCCTTGAGGTGTTTCCTTGGTTCAGGCTCAGATGTACTGCCGTAGAGCATTTGTTTAGGTGTTCTGCAGCCATAAACCTGGATATCATGGCCTGCCCAGCAAATACTGCGTCGATAAATTTGCGTTTCGATACCGACCGAGTACATTGGCCATTTCGAGGATCACTGTATCTGGTGTGTAGGATATCCAGTGGATACCAAGAATCGATCTTAAAAAGCTCTCCAGAACGTCAAAATGCCTGCAGTAGATGATCCATGTCAGCATAGACTACATCAGCCTGTCATTACGCAGCCATTTTAGATTGTCATCCTTGAGCACTTCCTAAGTCATCTCTCAGGTCAATGCCTCCTCCGCGGGTATCTTGGTGAACAAATCCACCACGTACAGCATCTAGGTGGATTGGATGGGAGCATATTTGATTATTTCTACGAAGGAGTTTCGAACATATGAA
>CAHIKZ030001432.1:0-57500 GCA_903632075.3 Acanthosepion pharaonis | reverse complement strand
TACTGCAGATAATAATGTATTGCTGGTAATAATTTTTTCTTCAAAAATGTATGCGGGTAATAATTTTTCCCAAAAAAGCATTGCTGGTATTAAAACCTATTTTTATATTTTAATAGTGGTTGACCACTTTTGGAGGGTTAACTATTTGCCCATAGCTGGGACCCTGACAGGTGCTACTATCCAAGGGTCAGAGTGAACCTGGAAACACCAGCAATTAAGAGGTGGTTCCACGCTCCTCAAAAGATCCTGATCAAAGGCCTTGCTGCCGGATGTAGTTTATCGTCTTACCCAGGACGGGAATTTCTTCTGATGAACACAAACGATCAAGAGAAACTTAGTCATTGTTTATAGCAATTTTTCTTCATCCAAAGATAAAGGTTTGCTGCACCTTCTTCAGTGTGCCGAGTTTCTTTAGGTTGTAGCTGATCATGGTTCTCCACAACTTCCTATCCCTTGTAACATTTAGCAACGTTTGCCTTTTTGTCATGTATTTCCACCCCACCCAGTACCGTCATTCATTCTCACAAGCTGATCAGGTACGGGGCCCGCTGTTTTTCCTCGTCCTTTTTCCTTCGACATTTGAGTATGAAATTCTCCAAGCCCATTTTCCTCATTATATGTCCCAGACATTTCACTAAACCTTTTTTTCTGATTTCAGTTATAACTGTCCTTTTTATTTCCATTTTCCCTAAAATGTCATCCCTTCTCACATGTTCAGTTCATGGTATTCTCAGTATCCTTCTGTAGAACCATATTTCTGTTGCATCAAGTCTTTCCTTCATCTGAGAAGAGATTGTTCAATATTAAACGAATAAGCGATTTTGCGGATTCCGGTAAAATAGACTTGGTACCTATTTTGCCGATAAATATAAATAGCGTTTTACTTTTAGAACTAAGAAAATATTGTATTAAAGATCGTCAGCGCAATGGTTGTGTGAGCTGCGTAGGCAGCACTTGAACAAAATGGATTCTGTGACTGTTGTCTTCAGTGGAAGTACACCGGAAGTGTATTGGCAGGAGAATCATGCCCAAGAGCAAGTTTGAGATTTGCAGAGACTCTTATGCCGGAAGTGCTTAAAATATTCAGAGACTTCTATATTTCTTTTAATAATTGGTGATGAATAAATGATTTTAACCCGTGTTTTAACAATTGATGGCGAAAATAAACAAACATCTATGTTAAATCTTTTTAACATTACCTGCCTTCATAATAATCAAAAAATATTTACCGGCAAAATAGCCTGGTGGGGGAGTCTATTTTACCGAAAGCATATTTTTTCTATTTTACAGGGACAGGCAAAATAGCCTCTTCCAATATTAAGTTATGTGGCGAAATCAATATTTTAAATGAAAAGAACGCCTGTCATTCAAATTTATTTTTCTTCCATGTGCCGTGTCCCTTCAGGACGTGGATGATCCCGTTTCTGCACAATTTAGCCCTTATTAATGTTTATCTTTTTGCTATATCTCCCAGTCCTTGTTTTGGGGGAGTTTTTTAAGCATTTCACCCCAAGCAAGGCGGGAGTGCCACTAGCACGCAAGGGATTACAGAGGGTAGAGATCAAGGTATCAGAAGATGTCGATTGACATTACACATAAATATTTGAAGATTATAGTTACCATGGAAGCAAGTAAGAGGAAGAAAATTCCACAGAGGGGAAGTGGAAGAGAAGAAGCTGTTTGAGTAGAAGAAACGGTTACATCCTTGACCCGTTTCGATAGTGCAAGGGTGGGACCGAGATGCCAACCTAGTACCTCGCTTAAATTCATGCAGTCTGGGAACCAGCGAAAGCAAATCGTCGGAACAGTTGTTGTGAAAATATTTATAGAAGAGACAAACGAAAGCCACGGCATATTTGTGACTAGATGCCAGATCAGGACCTATCACATTGCATAATCTCTCTGGATTTTGTCGAGGATCCCGAGATGAACAGCGGGGGCACCAGACCATATATGACAGCCATATTCCATGCAAGGACGGACAGTTGATTTATAGATTTGGAGGATGAACTCAAACGAGAAAAACTTTTTGACACGACACAGAGAACCAAATTTCTTTGAGGTAGATGAAGCTATTGAGTCTATGTATTTGTTCCAACTCATATTTACGACGTTTCAGCCTTCTTCGGCTGATTGGAATATCGAACTGAACGCATTATTTTATCCACCGGAGTAGATTGTTCTAGTTCCACGTACCATGTCTCTTCTAGATGTCTAAGTTATCTCCCTTTAACTCAACTCTCCAAGTTTTCGTTCACCACTGCCGTTACCAGATATTGAACTCACAACTGTTTGGGTCAAGTCACTGGATCTAATCAACGCTTTTATCCACTGGGCCATGTTGGCCTTGAAGACACATAAGTGAAACATCGGGAAGAGGCATGGCACGTGGGACTTAAGTCCCTTCCCAACCGCCGTAATGTAGCTTCTCTGTGCTTTTTCTATAAATACTTTCATGCTAATTGCTCTGATGAACGTTTCTCTATAGTACCTAGACTTTATGAATATGAACGCAGTTTTAGATTGGCAACAATGTTTCATCATTTTACATTTGAAATGGCTAGATGTAACCGTAAGTTCTATGTTAACAGTTTCTTCTCTCGCACTTCTCGTTTTCTGGAACTCTCTTCTACCTTCTTGCTTTTCAGTGAACTTTGATATTCAAAAATTTAAATGCAATGTCAATCGTCATCTTCTATCTTCTTAATTTTTGTTCTTTTATTGTTCTCGCTCCTTCATAATGTTTTTCGTATATTCTTTCACACTCACTAACCTCTTGCGTATTAGTGGCTTTATTGCCTTGCTTTGAGATGAAATGATTACAAAAAAATTTCGTCTTGTTCTTTTTTTCAGACTGTTCAGTTATATATTCTCTCTTTCCTTCTCTCTCTTTGAATCTTATTCTCTTTCTTTCTTCTACCCTATTTGTTCGTTTCTATTTTTTCATATTATTATTCACACAGTACAAGGCTCAAGAGCTACTCAAGGTAGATGGCTACTAAGTGATGTTGTTGTAAGGACATACAAGGAGGGGGCATAAACTTTATCTCTCCCTTTCTCTGTTTCTTTCTTTCTTTCTTTTACTTTTAAATTCCTCCCTTCTTTCTCACTCTTACTTTCTTTTTTTTTTCATCTTTCTTTGTTCTTTTCGTTTTTCTTTCATGTAATTTGTTAATGTCTTTACTTTTACTTCAGAGAAGAAATCTTCTTTTTCTTCTTCATTCGCATTTGCTTATATTTTTTCTAACGTACGCTGTTTTTTTTTTTCTTTTTTCCTTCTCGCCTTTTCCTTTCTCTCTCTCTCTCTCTCTCTCTCTCTCTCTCTCTCTCTCATCTTCTTTCTTTCTTTCCTTTTCTCATATTCTCTTTCACATATTTTTCATTTGTCGCCTTACAAACCTTACAGCCACATCACGTTGAAACACGGCTTACCGTGCGATCACTGAAGTTAAGCAACGTTAACACTGGCCGGTACCACGATTGGTAACCGCTTCGGAATACCTCTTACTGTAAGCTTGGATGCGCGGATGGTGTAATGGAATCGTTAATCGGAGTACTGAGTTCCAGTTTCCATTGGGTTCGTTAAATTCACTTACGTGGAAATAACCTTGGAATAGGTATAAATTCACCTCTATAAAATAATTTGTAAAACATGTATCACGATACCATTATTATCTTAAAAAAATATCCTACAATCTAAAAACATTTTCTGAACGGCAAAGGGTTGTTTTATGACGTACAGTGGCCGTTAATGATTAAGTATATCTCAAGACTTCAATATCAAAATAAAACAGTATTTAATTACAAACGCAAAAAAATAATTAACAAGAACAAAGAAGTAAAAGTCAACCAAAAATAATTAACCATTTCAATAAATACCTTGTTAGTAGCGTGGTTCGGCTTAATGTCCGCTAAATCCTAAATCAAAACCCAAATCATTGACGCATAATAATTCACACTAATTCGACTGGATATTTCCACTCAATAATCACTGCAGTCAGTAGCCTGACACCATATTTATACACCTAATGGAAAACATATATTCATAAGTGCAGAGTGTTACGTTAGAACCTCAGTTACTCATATTCTTCATATATGACAGATTGATAAACCGTAAAAAACAACTCAATCTCTTTTCATTTTAATTCTCTTTCCTTCTATATGTCAATCGTTATTTTCTATCTCTTTAATTCTTATTCTTTTATTGTTCTCTCGCCTTAATCGTAGTTTTTCTCATATTTTCTAACACTCAGTAAGCGTCTTAGTGGCTTTATTGCCATTCTTGAGTTGAAATGATTAATAAGACAGTTCCACAATTTTGTAGTATTATCCTGGTCGAAGTCTGCTACAAATTTGGAGTATCTAATATGGATCAAACTCACTTTCCCTATCTAAGTCTGGTAGAAGGCCACAAGAATGGAGCGCCCATTAAGCATCAAACCCAACCATCCTTATCTTTATTTTCTTTTTGCCTTTCTGTTCCATGTTTTTCCTTCATTTTCTACAACCTTTTGTCTTTCTCTTTTATCTTTCTTTTATTTCTCCTTACCATGCTGAATTTTTTTTCTTTTCTTCTCTTTTCTTTTTGCATCCTTTTTCTTGATTACTCATTCCCACATTCGCTTCTGTCTTTCCTTTTTTTCTATTTCTCGTTCCTCTTCTTTTTCGCTTTCTTTTTTAATACTTGAACATTGTTACTTTCTTTCTTTCTTTTTCCTTTCTCTTTTTCATTTTTTTTCGCTTTCTTTCTTAATACCTGAACATTGTTACTGTCTATCCTTTTTTTCTATTTTCCTTCTTTTCTTTCTTTTTTGCTTTCTTTTTTTAATACTTGAACATTGATACTGTCTTTCATTTTTCCTATCTCTTTTTATTTTTTTCGCTTTCTTTTTTAATACTTGAAAATTGTTACTGTGTTTCCTTCTTTTTCCTCCTTTTTTTTTTTTTGCTTACTTTTTTTTAATACTTGAACAATGTTCCTGCCTTTCACATCTCACCTTCTTTATCTCTTTTTTTTTCTTTCTTCTCTTCCTTCGTACCATCGGACTCCCTCCATTTCACCTGTTTAATTTTTTTTCTTCGTTTATTCCTTTTGAACAAGCTTCTTTCTTTTATCACTTTCTTGCTCTTTCCCCTCATTTCCATTAATTTTATTTTTCATTTTCGTTTCAGTTTTTTCTTCTCCCTCTCTATCGCTTCCTCCCCAGCATTTTTTTTTTCTACATTTCATCAATCATAATGTCTCGAACAAAAGAATAAGCAAGAGGCCATAGGCTAAGGTAGAGGGAGAAAGTGATTGATTAGGATGAAGACACATCGATACTTGCCAGCAACCATCCCAGAATCCTAAAACCAAACAAAAAAATGGAAGTAAAGAAAAATTGGCCGATCGCACATTCTTGCCAAAAGGAATTCAGATGCCATTCAAAGACAACATCAAATGTTAGGTCTAAGAACGAAGAGAAAATGGTGGATACTGGGGGGATGATCCTTGAATGAATTGGGGTATTTGCATACGAAGATGTGATCTATCAGGACTTTTTTTTTTTTTTGACAGACTATTAGATTGACAGCCGAGAGGTCATAGGTTACAATGCAGGTACAGTTAATTCAAGATAAAATTTATCCATACATCTTGAGTCATTTTTACCCCACATTGTTATTTTCCCTTCTCTCTCTCTCTCTCTCTCTTTCTTTCTCTCTCTCTCACACACACACACACAAACAATCTCTCTCTAATCGCTCTCAATCTCAATCTCTGAATATATATATATATATATATATATATATATATATATATATATATATATATATGAAAAAAATGTAGTCTTAACTTGTTATATATGTATGGGGTAAAGTGCTCAATATCAGAGACAGAACGTTTGTAAATATAAAAAAAATACATTTTCACAAAGATTTAATAGAATTGCAAGGCTGTTTGAAAGCGATTAAGTCCAGCATGAAACAGACTGTCGCCTCTAAAACAAAAATTCAATCTTTCATATATATATATATATATATATATATATATATATATATATATATATATATATTATAATATTAAGTGGTTGAAAGTGCCTCGATATCGGTGATAAAAGTGAAAATAACATATTCAGTTGTAATGGATATTAGTTTGTAAATTTTTGATGGGTTTCACGCTAACCTATGCGATCATCAGACAAAAAAATTTATTTTTTTTTAAAAATAGATCTATTTATGCTTGTTTGTGTTTGATTATGTTTTTATAAGAGTAAGCTATTCTACTATATCTGTATGGGAAGACTCTCTAAGATACATAGACAAAGATACAGGTGTATGAATTTTAGTTTCTACAAGCACACCTGTATAAATTGTATGAACTAAAATCTATATACCTGTATGTATGTGTGTCTACATATATGTGAGGGTCATCCCAAACAAACACAGAAATTCCCCACCCTAACAAACACAAATAACCATAAAGAGATCCCATACAACTGAATTAATACATACATAAATACATATAGATAGATAGATAGATAGATAGATAGATAGATAGATAGATAAGCTTTCCCTGACGATCCGCTTAGGTGAAACCTGGGTAGGTTTGTCTGGCTCACTAGGTTTGACTAGGTCTGCTCTACTATTGTATTGAGCTCTTTTTAGTTAGTTGTTTACTCGTGTCGTTTTTTTTTCTTTGGGCTTTGAACCTGTATCTGTGCGATTTTTTTCGATAGACTTTTCTTTGATTAAAACCCTGCTAACATTCTTTTTAATTAATTTTCTTTTTTAAAACCTTTTTTTCCTTCGAGATTGATTTGATTATTGGCAAATCAAAGATTCGGAGTTTTTTCGAGATAGTATAGTTACCTATATATATATATATATATATATATATATATATATATATATATATATATATATTAAATAAAACAGACCACTTTTAAGGTTCCATGTAATAAATTATTTCACCACAGCCCTTATACGGATTACCTAGTTTTTCATAAACTATATATATATATATATATATATATATATATATATATATATAATTATTAATATTAAGATAAAAAAGTTCACTTTTTTAAATCTGGACTCAGATTTGTCTTTGCAGATCATAGTTCTTTTCTGTGTAAATAAGAAATTATTTTTAATGACGTAAATTTTTTAAAATAATTATGTTATTGGTGTAAACATTGATGTTTGAAATTAAAATTTGAATTTTTTTCAGTTATAATTAAATCATGCACTACATAATTTTTTTATTCTTAATCATTTTACCTCAAGCAAGTCAATAAAGCCACTAAGACGCAACAGGTTATTGTGTGTGAAAGAATATGAGAAAGAAAGCATTATTAAGAAGAGAGAGAGAGAGATCAATAAAAGAACCATAATTAAGACAGAAGATAATGATTAATATTGGATTTAGAAGAGTAAAATAGACAGGAAAGCAAGAAGCCAGAAGAGAAAAACTTTTAGCAGAGAATTTATGTTTCTATCTCGCTATTTTAACTGTTAAATGATGCCGTCAATGTAATACAACATATGAAATCTTAAGCTTGAGATAATTCATAAAACTCGTCAAACCAATTACCATGAATATTACGTTATGGCGGCAGGAAAGAGACCGATGCCGAGATGTCAGGTCATGACGAAAAACATTGCAGATTCTTCTTTGGATTTCATCAAGAATCTCTAAATACATAGCAGGAGCACCAGACCATATGTGGCACCAATATTCAGAGCGAGGACGGACGGTAGGCTTATAAAGGTGTAAGATAGATTCTGTCGAGAAAAATTGTGTAGCACAACACGGTGAGGATATTGGAGCCGAGTTCACAGGTTTTTGCTATCGGTCAATTAACCTTGTAAACATATGATCTCTTCTCTTCTTCCCACACAGATAGGAGTTAATAGAAAGACAGATTGGTCTCTAGAGTTGCCATTGGTAACCAGACTAGCGAGAGGAAAATTCTGAATTCAAAATCGTTTTGGGGTGGCAGTAGCGACTACAAAATCCTACTTCCTATGGAAATTATAGTTGCAAACTTCCGGTGATTAAACTCTGATTCCATACCGGACTAGGGTGTCTAAAGTTATAACAATCGCACATATACACATTCTTGTGTCTTAAACAATTTAAACACATTTAGCAGATTACAAGATTTTTTCCTTCAGGGAGCTTTTAGAATAAAAATGGTTTTCATTACCGACCTTTTAGAATTATAATCGTTTTAATTTAGGAAGCATTTAGAATTATAATAGTTTTCTTTAAACGGTTTTTAGACTTATAATGGTTTTCTTTGACCGGCTTTTATAAATATAATTGTTTTTCTTTAACCGGCTTTTACAATTACAATGGTTTTCTTTAACCGGCATTAAAAATTATAATTGTTTTCTTTAACGGGCTTTTACAATTACAATGGTTTTCTTTAACCAGCTTTTAGAATTAGAATTGTTTTCTTTAACCGGCTTTTAAAAATATAATGGATTTCTTTAACCGGCATTAAAAATCATGATGGTTTTTCTTTAACCGGCTTTTAGAAAGATGATAGTTTCCTTTAACCAGATTCTGAAAAGCCGGATTCTAGAATTATAATGGTTTTCCTTAACCAGCTATTAGAATTATAATGGTTTTCTTTAACCGGCCTTTATAAATATAATTGTTTTTCTTGAACCGGCTTTTCGAATTACAATGGTTTTTTTAACCAGTCTTTAGAATTACAATGGTTTTCTTTGACCAGTCTTTAGAATTACAATGGTTTTTCTTTAACCGGATTTTAGAATTAAAATGGTTTTCTTTACCGGTTTTAGAATTAAAATGGCTTTCTTCAACCAGCTTTTATAAATATAATTGTTTTTTCTTTAACCGGCTTTTTAGAATTACAATGGTTTTTTTAACCAACTTTTAGAATTACAATGGTTTTCTTGAACAGGCTTTTAGAATTACAATGGTTTTAGCTTTTAGAATTACAATGGTTTTCTTGAACTGGCTTTTAGAATTACAATGGTTTTCTTTAACCAGCTTTCAAATTACAATGGTTTTAGCTTTTAGAATTGCAATGGTTTTCTTTAACCAGCTTTTAGAATTACAATGGTTTTAGCTTTTAAATTACAATGGTTTTCTTTAACCGGCTTTTTAGAATTACAATGGTTTTCTTTAACCAACTTTTAGAATAACAATGGTTTTCTTGAACTGGCTTTTAGAATTACAATGGTTTTCTTTAACCAGCTTTCAGAATTACAATGGTTTTAGCTTTTAGAATTGCAATGGTTTTCTTTAACCAGCTTTTAGAATTACAATGGTTTTAGCTTTTAGAATTACAATGGTTTTCTTGAACCGGCTTTTAGAATTACAATGGTTTTCTTTAACCAACTTTTAGAATAACAATGGTTTTCTTGAACTGGCTTTTAGAAAGATGATAGTTTCCTTTAACCAGATTCTGAAAAGCCGGATTCTAGAATTATAATGGTTTTCCTTAACCAGCTATTAGAATTATAATGGTTTTCTTTAACCGGCCTTTATAAATATAATTGTTTTTCTTGAACCGGCTTTTCGAATTACAATGGTTTTCTTTAACCAGTCTTTAGAATTACAATGGTTTTCTTTGACCAGTCTTTAGAATTACAATGGTTTTCTTTAACCGGATTTTAGAATTAAAATGGTTTTCTTTACCGGTTTTTAGAATTAAAATGGCTTTCTTCAACCAGCTTTTATAAATATAATTGTTTTTCTTTAACCGGCTTTTAGAATTACAATGGTTTTTCTTTAACCAACTTTTAGAATTACAATGGTTTTCTTGAACAGGCTTTTAGAATTACAATGGTTTTAGCTTTTAGAATTACAATGGTTTTCTTGAACTGGCTTTTAGAATTACAATGGTTTTCTTTAACCAGCTTTCAGAATTACAATGGTTTTAGCTTTTAGAATTGCAATGGTTTTCTTTAACCAGCTTTTAGAATTACAATGGTTTTAGCTTTTAGAATTACAATGGTTTTCTTGAACCGGCTTTTAGAATTACAATGGTTTTCTTTAACCAACTTTTAGAATAACAATGGTTTTCTTGAACTGGCTTTTAGAATTACAATGGTTTTCTTTAACCAGCTTTCAGAATTATAATGGTTTTAGCTTTTAGAATTGCAATGGTTTTCTTTAACCAGCTTTTAGAATTACAATGGTTTTAGCTTTTAGAATTACAATGGTTTTCTTGAACCGGCTTTTAGAATTACAATGGTTTTTATTTTAACCAACTTTTAGAATAACAATGGTTTTCTTGAACTGGCTTTTAGAAAGATGATAGTTTCCTTTAACCAGATTCTGAAAAGCCGGATTCTAGAATTATAATGGTTTTCCTTAACCAGCTATTAGAATTATAATGGTTTTTTTTAACCGGCCTTTATAAATATAATTGTTTTCTTGAACCAGCTTTTCAATTACAATGGTTTTCTTTAACCAGTCTTTAGAATTACAATGGTTTTCTTTGACCAGTCTTTAGAATTACAATGGTTTTCTTTAACCGGATTTTAGAATTAAAATGGTTTTCTTTACCGGTTTTTAGAATTAAAATGGCTTTCTTCAACCAGCTTTTATAAATATAATTGTTTTTCTTTAACCGGCTTTTAGAATTACAATGGTTTTTCTTTAACCAACTTTTAGAATTACAATGGTTTTCTTGAACAGGCTTTTAGAATTACAATGGTTTTAGCTTTTAGAATTACAATGGTTTTCTTGAACTGGCTTTTAGAATTACAATGGTTTTCTTTAACCAGCTTTCAGAATTACAATGGTTTTAGCTTTTAGAATTGCAATGGTTTTCTTTTAACCAGCTTTTTAGAATTACAATGGTTTTAGCTTTTAGAATTACAATGGTTTTTCTTGAACCGGCTTTTAGAATTACAATGGTTTTTCTTTTAACCAACTTTTAGAATAACAATGGTTTTCTTGAACTGGCTTTTAGAATTACAATGGTTTTACTTTAACCAGCTTTTAGAATTACAATGGTTTTAGCTTTTAGAATTGCAATGGTTTTCTTGAACCGGCTTTTAGAATTACAATGGTTTTCTTTAACTAGCTTTTAGAATTACAATGGTTTTAGCTTTTAGAATTACAATGGTTTTCTTGAACCGGCTTTTAGAATTACAATGGTTTTCTTTAACCAACTTTTAGAATTACAATGGTTTTCTTGAACTGGCTTTTAAATTACAATGGTTTTACTTTAACCAGCTTTTAGAATTACAATGGTTTTAGCTTTTAGAATTGCAATGGTTTTCTTGAACCGGCTTTTAGAATTACAATGGTTTTCTTTAACTAGCTTTTAGAATTACAATGGTTTTAGCTTTTAGAATTATAATGGTTTTCTTGAACCGGCTTTTAGAATTACAATGGTTTTCTTTAACCAACTTTTAGAATTACAATGGTTTTCTTGAACTGGCTTTTAGAATTACAATGGTTTTCTTTAACCAGCTTTTAGAATTACAATGGTTTTCTTTAACCAACTTTTAGAATTACAATGGTTTTCTTGAACTGGCTTTTAGAATTACAATGGTTTTCTTTAACCAGCTTTTAGAATTACAATGGTTTTAGCTTTTAGAATTGCAATGGTTTTCTTGAACCGGCTTTTAGAATTACAATGGTTTTCTTTAACTAGCTTTTAGAATTACAATGGTTTTAGCTTTTAGAATTACAATGGTTTTCTTGAACCGGCTTTTAGAATTACAATGGTTTTCTTTATCTAGCTTTTAGAATTACAATGGTTTTAGCTTTTAGAATTACAATGGTTTTCTTGAACCGGCTTTTAGAATTACAATGATTTTCTTTAACCAACTTTTAGAATTACAATGGTTTTCTTGAACTGGCTTTTAGAATTACAATGGTTTTCTTTAACCAGCTTTTAGAATTACAATGGTTTTAGCTTTTAGAATTGCAATGGTTTTCTTGAACCGGCTTTTTGAATTACAATGGTTTTCTTTAACTAGCTTTTAGAATTACAATGGTTTTAGCTTTTAGAATTACAATGGTTTTCTTGAACCGGCTTTTAGAATTACAATGGTTTTCTTTAACCAACTTTTAGAATTACAATGGCTTTCTTGAACTGGCTTTTAGAATTACAATGGTTTTCTTTAACCAGCTTTTAGAATTACAATGGTTTTAGCTTTTAGAATTTCAATGGTTTTCTTGAACCGGCTTTTAGAATTACAATTGTTTTCTTTAACCAGCTTTTAGAATTAAAATGGTTTTTTAACGAGCATTTCAAATTATAATGGTTTCACTTTAGCAAGTTTTTAACACTACGAGTGTGCGGTTTAGAGAACTTTTAGAAATCCCCATGTTTTATGAATTATAATTAGTGTTTAATTTGCTTTCTCTTCATGGGGGTTAATGGGTACATACACCCCATCTCACTTTATTGCTTACTTCATGTTAGATCAATATAAGAAAAAATAAACACTCTAACATAAAGGTTTATTTCTTGAATGATAGAAACCTCTATCGTTGCAATTAAGATGAAAGTCTGTGTAATCGGAACAGATGCAAATTAACGGAACTTATTTGAAATTTCTTGAATTTTGAAATCTGAAATTAATAACCATGTGAAGGAAATGCTGATTTAACAAATAAAAATTTTAACAACTTCAAAGCTTGCAATTTCCAAGTTCAAATATCAATCGTTATCTATCAACCTTGTCCTCAGTCTACTTTAAAAAAACTGTCAAGCGGTATGTTGAGTAAATTTAAATTTTTAAAAAAATGTTGGCAATTACGATGATTGGCAAGTATAGCTAAACTATGAAAATCTCTTTGAATATCCTAAATGGTTTTGATGCACGTCTTAGCTTATTTCACATTAATGCGCGGGTCCAACGGTTCTCTATTCTTGTCTTCATCAACGACTTTTCCGATGTTATCTGCTCCTAACTCTGTATCTATGCCAATGACACAACTATCAGTTCATCCCATAAGTTCTGTCCGAATTTTGAATAAAGAAAACAAGTGACCAAATGTTACATTTAATTACAGATTCAATCAACAATGTATTTCCCCTGATTATATATGACTTCCTTCCATCTTTTAACAAGCTTACTAATTCGATTAGTGTAAAATTCTTTTGGCTTTAGTTCGAAGAACTCACAAATGTCAGTTTTAACCTCTTCCTGTGTTACAAAAGCTGTTTCTTCCAAATGATTCTGTAAGCTACGAAACAAATGGTAGTCTGAAGGAGGAAGATCGGTAGAATAAAGTGGATGAGGAATTTTCTCCCAACCAAGTTCTTCGATCTTTTGTGACGTGATTCTTGCTGTGTAGGGTCGCGAATTGACCTGATGAAACATCACTTTTTTTCGATTCACTAGAGCAGGTCTTTTTTCCCTCAAAGCTTGGTTCAAACGCTTTAATTGCTGACAGTATATTTGAGCATTAATTGTTGCATTAAGTGGTAAGAATTCAAAGTGGATTATTCCTTGGCGTTCCCACCAGATTGAAAGAAACGTTTGCCTATGAAGTTCCCTTCTCGGCTGTGACTGGGGTCCTTCCCTTTACCAAGCCACTGTCTACGACGCTTAACATTTCGATAAAAAGATCCATTTTTCATCGCCAGTCACAAGTCTATCCAAAAAAATTGAAACAAGTTGGCGAGAATGGAGAAAGAGCAGATGTCAACTCAGGATTTGAGGTTGTTTTCAGACAATTCATGAGGCACCCATTTTCCAAGTTTAGGAACTTTTTCCAAGTTGTTGAAGATGACGATGAACAGTTGTATGGTTTGAACTGAGAACCACTGCCAATTCCTCAACTGATAAAGCAGGATTTTCTTCAAGGGCTGCTTCAAACTTTTTTCATCAAACTCAACTGGACGTCCAGTTCGATCTTCATCTTCAAGGATGAAATCTTCACTTCTGAATTTTGCAAACCATCTTCTGCAAGTTCTTTCATTCACATTCCTCTCCATAAACTGAGTGAATGTTTCTAACCGCTTCGGTTGCTGAGTTTCTTTTCTTGAACTCATAAAAGCATTATGTGCCTCAAATGATTCTTGGGTACTTCAATGTTAGCAGGGTTTTAATCAAACAAAATTTAATTTCATTGTTCTCTGAAATAAAATTTGGTCCGTTTAAATGCATCTAAACATGAAAATAATGTTCAGCTCCATTAAGACATTACGCGAACTCAGGTAAATTTAGTTCATTTATATTAAAAAGTAAAATTCCCTCCAGAACTTATAAGATGACTCTACCAGTATATATATATATAATATATAAATATATAGAAATAGACAGCCAGTGAGAGAGGATATACGGCGATCCTAAGAAATATACGAACGGAATAGAGTGAGGTAACCTCTTCTAGAAGTCAGTTACAAGCACGTAGACTCTAAGGAAAACCTACTTCGAGACTGTATATATCCATCTGTATTTATACATTAACCTCGTTCCTGGATTTACTAACAGTATTACTCTTTGTATGATTGTGTAAATACATTTTATTTCTTATATTTAACTATTGCGTTTGTCATTCCCTGGAGACCAAATTCTTCTCGGAATCCACAACAACTTGGCGACAAGGATTCGAACACACGCGGAAAACGAAAAATCAACAAAGGAAAAATATTCCCTGGTCGTCCAACAACAACTTCCTATGACGAAGATTCATTCACATTTATAAAAAAAAAAATCAACAAAAGAAAAAATATTCCCTCGATCCACCAACAAACAACATGTTTTTTGAAGATTCGAAACCCAAGCGGAAAAGAAAAATCAACAAACGAAAAATCTTTCCTCGTCGTCCAACAAGCAAATTGGCTTCCTTGAGGATTTCGAGCTCACACGAAAAGAAGAAATAGAAAAATCCTTCCTCGTCGTCCAACAACAAATTAGCGACAAACAATTACGAGGAGTCAAAATACATAAAATTGAGTTATCATGGAAGATTTTAAAAATATGTTGGTAGAACTGATAAAACACCAAAATGAGCAACAATTACAAATGCAAAAATACCAAAATGATCAACAGTTACAGCTACAGGAAAAATTCATCTCGGAATCCACAACAATTACAAACAGGAATATATACAGAGAAGTAGAAGTGTTAGTACGAACAATCAGGTTTAGTAGAGAGAACAATGTAGTCTCGACCAATATCACTATTCCAATGTCTTGCAGTAATTGTCTGAACGCGACTCTGTTTCGGACTGCCTATGACTCGACTCTTGACTCGACTTGAAATACTGACTCCACTTGAACTACTGACTCGAACTATTGGCTCCTTGCTTACTCTTGAGGCGCAGTATTTATTAAGTATGGAATAGTCAATTATTATTATTATGGGTAAGGTCCCATAACAGAAATAAAATTTGAACAGTTTAAATGCATCTAAACATAAAAATAATGTTCAGCTCTATTAGACATTATAAAATACTCTTTAAATTTCGTTCATTATAACAAAAAGTTAAAATTCGGACAGAATTTATGGGATGACCTGATATTTAATCCTGTCTTATAAGTAAGTCTTATGGTTCGATAAAGTAAAACTGACTGCTGCTTTCAAAAATGACCTTCAATCTAGTTTTAATTGAGACGAAAAATGGCTAGTAAATTTTAAAATTGGTAAAACGAAAAAATGTTTTTAATCATCTTTCAACATCTATGTTTGTGTCTTGTAATTCCGTTTTACTTTTAATCAATTAACCAGGCTTGTATTGACAGTAAAAGAAAATTCAATTGTTGACATCAATCAATCGTAGATCATCTCAAAACATTATTTATTTGAATGTCATGTAGGTTTAGGACTTCACTTTTTCAATACTCTCTACAGATTCTTTTATTTATCTGTAAATTGTCATTCCTTTTAAGGACAGATAATAGATTGGATTCAACCGCCAATGCGTTTGCTGTTGTCACTGAATTTGTCTATCAGGCTTTAAATATTACCGATGAGCAACAAAAAACGCAGATATTTGATTTTGTTAAGTATTTATCAAACTGAAAAATCAACTTTGTCTTCACAAGCACAAGTGCTATAATGTCTCTGGTCGGATATCTGACTTAATTCAATCGTTAAGAAGTATCAGGTGATGAAGGTCAAAAAACTTTCAACTGTTTTTGGTCATTTAAATTAATGCAAAAAAACCCCAATGGTAGCGCTATCCTTGTGCCTATGCTGTTTTTATCTTCGTCAACAATCTTCTCGGTGTCATTAGTCCTTAAACCTTAGGTATGTATGCCAATGACAAAACTATCTACACCTGTCTTAATACTAAGTCTGATATGTTCGACAGAATAAAACTAGTCGCTGCTCTCCAAAATGACATTCAATGTTGGCGTTAACTGAGACAAAAATGACTAGCAAATTTTAATTCCTCTAAAACGAAACTGCTGTCTTTTATCTGTCTATATCTCTGAGATGAGGTATTATGATTACTTGCATTATTTACATCATTCGGACAGTTATCTTCATCTTCATTGTCTTATTCACAACGTTCTACGCTCCGGCCTTCTTCAAGAACATCGAAAAGCGGTAACACAAAATGAAATTTCCTTTGGATAAAGAAATAAAAGTGACCATTATATGGAGAAAATTTGAATTTACTAAACAGAAAAAAATGATGATTGAAATAATAGACAGAAAAAAAAACTGGAAAATACGAAAACTGAAGGAATCTGCATATATGCTTGGCCGCAAAATCTCCTGAGCTGGCCAAGTATAGAAATGAATGCAATATGGGAACCAGTAATAAGGAGTTGCAATATAAGCTCTGGTAACAAAAAAGTGCAATAATAATAACAGAACATTTGCAATATGAGCACTGGTAAAATTGAGATGAGACCTTAGACTTATAAGTCCCAAAAATTCATTCTCAAGGACACATGGCCCAGTGGATTAAAGACGTTGTTTAATGTTTCAGTGTTATAAAAAATTCCAAAGAGTTGTGAAATCAATACCAGGCCACAGCAGTGTTGAAACAAAACTTGGAGAGTTGAAAACGTTAAAGGGAATTAACGGAGACATCCGAAAGAGGCATGGCACGTGGAACTAAAACAATCTAAATAAAGGGTTCAATCGAAATTCCGATCACCTGAAGAAGGCCTTAGCGGAGTAAATATGGCAATGAAGATACCTCCAAATAATGCATGCTCTCTTTCAGAAATCTTAGAGACCTATTTTTGCCCTTACTCAGTATGGCTGATGCTAACCTCCAGGAGAACAACTCATTGCGCCTTCTCTGATTAACGTTTTTCCACTTAGTATCAATTACTAGATCTGTTACTCGGAAAGATGTTTCCCAGATTTTTCTCGCCTGAACCCAGCTCGTATGCTTACAAATCTACCATTCGTCCGTGAATTGAATATTGTCTCTGCATCTGGTCTGGTGCTCCTGCTATATATCTCGAAATGCTTGACAAAAAACGTCACTCATTTTTCCACCACCGTAACATACCTACCCTGTGTTTTTTCTATAATATGCTCATGGCAATTGTTATAATGAACTTAAACGTAGATTGGTAACTAGGTCTCATTATTTTACTGTTGAAATAACAATATGCAACCGTAAGTTCTACTCTAATAGTCTCTTCACGCGCACTTCTTGACCCTGGAACTATTTTTTGCTTCCCACTCAAATACAATCTTCGAAAAATTAAATACAACATTAATTGTCACAACCTGTCTTTCCTTACCAACCTTTTGTTAAAGCGTCCTGGGTGTGACGATAAACTACATCCGCGTCCTGGGTAAGACGATAAACTACATCCGCGTCCTGGATATGACGATAAACTACATCCGCGTCCTGTGTAAGATGATAAGCTTCATCCGTATCCGTGGTATGACGATAAACTACACACGCGTCCTAGGTAAGACAATAAAATACATCCGCGTCCTGAGTAAGACGATAAACTACGTCCAACAGCAAGGCCTCTGATCAGGAGGTTTTGAGGAGCGTAGTACCACCTCTTAATTGCTGTTGTTCCCAGGTCCACCCTGATCCGGGGTGGTAGCACTTGTTAGGGTCCCAGCTATGGGCAAATAGTTAACCCCAAACTGGAGGTAAAAAACCATAAAAATGTAAAAATAGGTTTTAATAGCAGAAATATATTGTAAAAAATTATTACCAGAAATAAATTTTAAAAAATTATTACCAGCAATAGGTTTTTGAAAGGAAAACTATTACAATAATAGGTTTTTGAAAAAAATATTACCAACAATACATTTTTCTTAAAAAACACTATTGCCAGAAATACGTTTTTGAAAAAAAAAAATATTACCAAAAACCTACGTTTTTTGTCGTCAAAAATTACCAAAAAGGAAGCAAATGAACCTATTTTCACATTTAAATTTATTGCAATATTATAAATAAACGTTTTTGGAAATAATAATGACCCGTAACAATATAAATTTTCAGAAAAAATTTTTTCCAGAAATATTTTTTAAAAAACCAGAATATTACCAGGAAAAAAATAGAAATGTCGGCATAAAAACTGACCCATTGAATTGATATATCGGAAAACAAACAAACCAAACCAATAGACTTTTTTATTTTAAACATGGGAATGTCAACATCTTGATTATGTCAAAATTTTCTCGTTTGAAAAACTATGAGCTGTTATAATCTTTCCAGTATTCGTAAACAATCTTTTAACAATTTTTACAGTTGATTTTTTAAGTTTTTATATGTAAATATCTTGATTTGATTCCTTTTTTTCAATAACCAAGTAGCTGTCATAATATCTTTAAATTTATCCGTCCGAAAACTTCTTTCCTCCACGGGCCTTTGATTTGAAATGATGTGGAAAAACATCTTGATTATGTCATTAAATTTCTCTTCTCAAATTTTCATCTAACTGTTATTAGGTAAACAAAGGATGGAGTTATTCCTTCCAAACCTTTTTTTTGAAGAAAAACAAATAAAATAAATATCTTGATTAAATAAAAATTATTATTTAAAATGAATTTATTTATATATAGTATTTTGCTTTTAATTTTTGTTGGAATTTCCTGTTTTCTAGTATTGCAAAATAGTTGAAATTTAAATAATCCATAAAGAACTTTTGTTTTTATCAATACAATTAATATAAATTAAAAACAAAATTTGCATTTCCAAATGGAAGCTATTTTGATAAATAAATACTAAAAAAATAATTATATAAAATCGATGAAATCTAAATTTAATATAAGACTCAATCGAAATCTTTAAAATATTGAAGAATTTAAATGAAGCTTCTCGTATATGCGGAATTCATGAACAAAATAATTCAATTAAACTTTCTACTTTTCTTTTTAATGCTGGTGGTTGGATGAAATGTAACAGATTATTTCATCTGAAATGATAATCGTGAAGTCAATCCAAATAAAAAAAAACAGGGATTTTCAAATATTCAACAATTTAAGGAATCTGAATAAAATTTTTTCTATTTTTAATTCAATTCTTATTTAACATATTTTAGGAAAATCTGGAAAAACTGAAAAATATCTTTAATTGATTCAGATGGTTTACCATAATGAAATAAAAGAATTTTAAAAGCCGAAACTAAATAGACATTCGTTGAAAATTAAAGATTTAAAAGAACTTAATTACTTGAACCATTTTCTTTGAATATTTTGAACATGATCTATATCTATCTTTCTATTTTCTTCCCTCTCTATCTTTTCTCTTCTCTTTTCTATCTATCTATCTATCTATCTATCTTATTATTGTCTCTGTATTATCTATCTATTGTCTTATATAATTTTAATATCTATCTATCTATCTGAAAAAGATTGTCATAGATATTTCTTCACTATGTATCTATCATGATTTCATTTATTTATCTATCGATTAATAATTCTGAACTCATTTTTCTTCTAATCTTTTTCAACTTTGATATCATCTCGAGAAGATCTACAATTTTATGAATGATCTTTCATCTATCTATTTTTATCAATTTTTTCTTCCCATTATATTTATCTTGATTGGGTTGGATTGATGGATTTTATGTCTTAGCTCTCTGTTGGCTTATTTATACTTTTTTTTACAATCTATCTACTTATCGTTTTTAATAATCCATTTTCTTTTTTATTATGGCATATCAATTTAAATAAATGAAGCAATATCGTTTTTTCATTTCTCTGAAAAGGGCATTTTCTTTAGTTCTTTCTCTCTGTTTCTTCTCTCTCTTATTCTTTCTTTTAATCTCTGGTCCTTTCTATTCAAATTCTATTTTTCATCGTTTTTCTCACCGAACACTTTTATTCAATCTTTCTTTAAGAATAAATTTTTCTTTTGTTTTTAATGAACGAAATTCATATTTCTCAATTTATATATTTTTAAATTTTTTATCTTTATAAACTCATTTCTTCTGATTCAAGTTCACCTGATTATGATTTTTTTTTTTTTTGAAACGGTTTAGAATTAATTTCCATTTACATAAATCAACTTTATCTTTAAATGTCTATTTTTTGATGTGATTTCTGTATTCCAGGTCGGGGGATGTTTGATTTGTCTTTACCAAATTCGATAAGGAACAGATTTCAAGATGATGTCAACCAATAATCTTTCTTACCATTCAAATTATTCCACTTTTTAAGGTTCGTGTTCTGAAAAATTTGATAAAAAAAATATTTATTTTTTTTTTTTCTAAACATCATCATGTGTGAATTTTATAATCTCCACAACAAGATTCAACGTCTTTTTTTTTTTCTGCGTCTTTTTTCAAAAAAAAATTTCCTATATTTTCTATTTATATATATTTTCTTATTCTAAATAATGTGTGTTAATATTTTTTAAATTTTCTCTATATTCACTTTTATTCATTTTTTTTTCTCAATAATTTTTTATTTATATCACTCTTTTTAAACAAAATCTTTTTTATTCTCATCTTTTTACGTTGTCTTTTTTGAGAATTTCTTTCTTTTCCATTTTTATTTTTATTCTTAAAATAGATTCCCAATTTAGTTATATATATAAATCTTTCTATATAACATCTTACATTTATATTATCCGCTATTTATCCATGGTCTAAAACATTTCTCTAAACTTTCTTCATTTCGACGAAATATTTTATTCTTTCTCTTTTTTGACCTCTCTTTTATTCTTTGACTTTTCTTTTTAATAAACATCTCCAAAATCTTTGGGTGATATTTTGAATCAAAATATCTTATTTTCTCTGTCCTTTTTTCAACTTATTTCAAAATTTTCTGAAATATATTTATATTATTTATATCTATATTTAAACATATATTTAAATATGGATATGTCTATTTATTTTCTTTTCTCTTTTATTCTGTTTCTTTCTCCGTTCTCTTTTTTATTGTATTTAATATTTTTTCTAATGATCTCTCTTCTTAAATCTATTTTTTATATTTCTCAATACCTGTTTAATTATTTATATTTATTTTATTTTTTTTCAATCTTATATATATATCTAATATAACATTAAGATTCTGAAATTATTTTTTAATTTTCTTCCATTTATTCCAAAAAAAATTTTTTTAATATTTCTTTTTAAAATATATACGTAATTATATAATATTCCATTGTCTGTTCATTTTTTAATGAGTTTTGCAACTCATTCAATTACTTTCTTCATGGAAGGGAGAAATACAAGCAAATTGAATAAAAAATTTATATTGAGGCTATCAATTTCTTTTCTTTTTCTCCCTTTTCCTAAAGGTTTTCAAGTTCTTCATATTCATTCTTTATAATATGAGTCTATATATATAATATCAAATGTAGCTTCTATTTAGCCGTTTCTATAAACTCAATTAATTTCCATTTGTTATGGGATTTTCAAAAAGTTTTTAATTGGATTCAAGTATATTTATAAACATTGTCAATTTTTTGTGTATGAATTTATTTGCAATGCGCGCGCGATGAAAAAATATGTTAATAAACAACTATTTTTATTCTCAAATTTCCTTTCTATTTCATATGAATTCCTCTTAAATTTATATCTCGAGAAAAAATAAAAAAAAGAAATTTATATTTAAAACTGGAAAAGGCGTCTCTGTTGGATGAATAAACAGGTTTCAACAGGAAATGCTCCGAAAAACTGTATATCTAGGCAAATTTTATTATATTTTTTAATTAATTTTATTATTTTTTCCATCACAATTTTTACAACGTGGGATTTGATTTGGAAATATATTTAATTTATATATAAAAAATGTAAATATTTTTCTTATATAAACGTTATAAATATAACGGTTCCTGTTTAAACAAATTCTCCATTTTATATCGGATTTATGTTTTGGAAGAATTTAAATTAAATTAAATTAGCAAATCACTATAATGAATTTTGTTTCTTTTCAGAAATAAATGTTTTTGTTGTTTTGGAATTTTTGGGTTGAAATAATCCAATATTATCTTTCTTATCAAAAATATATATACACTGCGTGCCAAATTATTATCGAGATAACTTTTTTCTAATATTTCAAAAACCGTCCAATCAATTCACACAAAATTTTCACACAATGTTGGCAACACTGACCTGCGCAATCACTGAAATTTTCGTACTGATCTGCGCAATGTAAACAAAACTGGCGCCATATTTGTTATCAGCACGGTGATTTGAGCGTGCCAAATTATTAGAAAAGTTTAGTAAAATTTAGTGAAAAGATGGGCCGTAAAAAACAGTTTAAGTGATGCTGAAAAGAAAACTATCACCTCAGAACTCTCAAAAGGTAAATCTACCCTAGAAATTTCTAAAATGATAGGGAGGTGTCATCAAACAGTGAAAAAAGTTCACCGCCGACCCTACACAAGTACGCAAAAAGGGCAGATAAAGGCAAGCCGAGGGTTATTTCACGTCGTCTCATGTCACGACTTAAACGAGAGGAATTGCGAAAACCCTGGACTTACCAGTCAAGAGCTTTTCAGTCGCATTGGGGATCCTACTGTGTCTAAAAGTACTCGGTGTCGGTATCTGAGGGAAATAGCAACAACAGTCAAACCTGTATCGAAGTCCATTTGACGAGAAATCACATTCAAAATCGATTGAAATGGGCCGAGGACAATATGAAGATTGACTTCTCTAAAGTTTTGTTCACAGACGAAACTCGAGCAACACTTGATGGGCCAGATAGATGGTGCAAAGGCTGGGTAATGAACGGACAGAATCGCCATCAGTCATTTGAGACGCCAACAAGGCGGTGGAGGCATAATGATCTGGGGTGGTATTATTGGAAAAAACATTAGTGGGCCCATGGAGAGTACCAGATGGCGTCAAAATGACTGCTGATGCATACATAGCGTTTATGAAGGAGCATCTTGAACCGTGGATGAAAAGGCAAAGAGTTGCCTTCAGAAGGGCCATTGTTTTTTTTATGCAAGATAATGCTCCCTCACATGCTGCTCACAAGACTACTGAATATTTGAAACAGTTAGGCTTCGATGGACCTCGAAAAAAATGAAGTGGCCAGCAAATTCTCCGGTTTGAACCCAATCGAAAACCTTTGGAGCATCATCATGAAGCGAAGACTGTACGCCAACGGACGACAATTCAGGAGCAACGCTGAGTTGTGGGAAGCAATTCTTGACATATCTCGCGGCATTACAGCAGATGACATCCTACAATTAACAAATTCTATGGATCGTCGACTTTTCAAGTAATTTCAAAACAGGAAAAGCACATTCCCTATTAATTTGTTTAAAACTGTGCCTTTGTTTGTATCTGTTTTATTTGTTTGAGTATCTTATTTATTAGGTTCTTTTGATCATAAACATTCACGTGCAACATTAATAAACGTTATGTTTGCTCAATTCTGGGAATTTTACTAAACCTTTCTAATAATTTGGCACTCTCAAATCACCGTGCTGATAACAAATATGGCGCCAGCTTGTTTACATTGCGCAGATCAGTACGCAAAATTCAGTGATTGCGCAGGTCAGTGTTGCCAACGTTGTGTGAAAATTTTGTGTGAATTGATTGGACGGTTTTTGAAATATTAGAAAAAAAAGTTATTCCAATAATAATTTGGCACGCAGTGTATATATATATATATATATATATATATATATATATATATATAATATATATATATATATATAAATATGTGTATGTCCGTTTCTTTTAACAGTGCGTATATATATATATCTAAAATAAGATAAAAAAGATATTTATTATTTTGAATTTAACATATAAATATATAATAAAATATCTTGCAATAAGGTTTTTGAAAAATTTTAAAGACAATTTTTAACCCCACTTAGTTGTTGAAATCTCTTTTATGAAAAAATAAATTTTTAATTTATATTTTTTTTTACATTTATATTGGAAACATAACGGGAAATTTTTTTTTAATTTTAATAAATTAAAATGTAATTTTTTGAATAAAAATAACTTGATTTTTAAGAAATATTTTATTATTGTCAATTTTTCATTTTTAAATCACTAACTGGGTAAATTTTTATTAATAATTATCTTGATATAATTTTTTGAAATTATATTTTCAGAAAATCTTCATGAATTAAAATTGATATCCTTGTGTTCATCAATTTCTTAAATATAATATTTATATGTTTGCAAAATAGCAACAAATTTTTAAACATTTTTGGTTTTTATTTTTTTTTTTCTTCAATATACAATTATATCAAATAAAGATTTTCCATATATATTAATATATATAAATATTAAGAATAAAATAAAATCATATCAAAGTAATTTGATTATTCAAATTATAGACAATTTTTTCTTTCAAAAATTTTTATAAGGATTTTAGTTTTAAAAGATGACTATTGATTGATATTATTTTTTTAATTTGATATTCATACTTCACGTTTTTATATAAACTATAAAATTAAATTTGGTATAAAAATTATATATAAAATGAATAAATAAAAAATCTTAAAATTATAATTGGTAATATTTAATGGTTGTTTAAAATTAATTTTTTCAAAATTGTATAACTAATAATTGATTATGATATTATCCATTTAAAAAAATTTTTTTTACAAACAATTTCATATATTTTGTTTTTTTATAATATTGGGACAATTTTGTGTTGTCCTTTAATCAAATATTTTTTAATTTAACAAACTGAATTTTTTTCAGTAAAAATTTTATTTATTCAATATATAAAAAATTTTTAAAAATAATAATTTTTCTATCCATCAATCGTTAATTTAGTGAATCATAGTGGTGGAAATATTCATTTGCTGTGATTAGTTTCTTTTTTTTTTTCATTTTCAAGATTTTCCAAAATAAATTTTTTGTTTGTTTTATTATATTGAAAAAAAATGTTTTTCATAAAAAAAAAAATTAAAGAAAACTTAAATAGATATAAAATATATATTTGATTTTAAGAAATTTAAATAAATATCAATATCTTTTGATAAAAATATTTTGAGAAAAAATTGAATAGATACATTTTTTATATTTCAATAAAATTTTTTATTATATATCTTATTATTTTTTTTTTGGAATTCTTTAATCATTATTTAGGGATAATTTATCCATATTGTTAAATTTTGTGTTTTTTATAAAGAAATTAAAAATTTTCTACTGAAAAATATTCGGATATTTAAATGAAAATAATAATTTAAAAATCATTTTCTTGTTATATATTTTTATGAAAATTTCCAAAAGAAGAAAGATCTTGACCTTTTTGTTTCCAATGATAAAAATGTGTATATTATTTGATTATATTTTTTATTTATTTATTATATATATATATAATATTTAATTTATAAATATCACCGTTAAATAATTCCTTTTTTTTTTATTAATACATTTTTTAAAATATTTCATTCATTTAAAATTTTCTTTTTGAGAGTATTTTCCAAAAGATTTGTTAAAATAAATCAGTTTAAATTTTATAAATTAAATTTATCAATAATATTTTAATTTATTTTCTGTTTAATTTATTTTAAATTATATTGATTTTCATTTCTGAAAAGAATTTTTTTTTATAATTTTTGGATTTTTTTTTAAAATGATATTAATTTAAATTTCATTCAAAACAAAGTTTAATTATTATAAAATTTAAATTTATTTCTTTTCCTATTAAATTTTTAAAATATATTAATCCCTTTTTTTTTATACAAAATTTTTCTTTTATTTTCAAAAATTTAAATTTCAATCTTTTCAGAATCCTTAAATAGTTTGATATTTTTAATTTTCAGGAAAAAATTTTGATTATCATCTGATTCAAAAAACTTTGTTTTGTGTTTTTTTTTTATTAAGAAATCAAATTTAAAAGAGATTTTACCTTTGCAATGTTAATAATCTTTGATTTCGAATTTTTTAATTTGAGAACTATGGAAATTAATGAAAAAATGAGTTTTAAAAGAATCAATTTTTTTTTTAGTTATTTTATTTTTTTTATTTTTTTTCATCCCTTTATTCAAATTAATCTTTAATTTTAAATTTTCGTTTGCAAAAATTTTCATTAAATGTAATTTTTTTTTTCTGGGTAAAATTAATATTTTAAATATATATAAAAATTTTTTTAACATTTAAATTGAACAAATTTTTTTTTTTTTATTCAAATTTTCTTGAATTCGAAAACAAAAATTAAAAAAAAAACAAATAAATTTTTGAAAAACCGTTTTCATATGGGTTTATTTTTTTTTTTTTGTAAAAACAATTTCCATTTTTTTTACAAAATGGATTTATTTACTTAAAATAAATATTTTCAAAACATAAATAAATGATTTAAATGTTAAAAAATATTATTTATTATTTTTTATATGTTTATTTTTCAACAAATCTTTAGGATTAATTGTGTTATATATATATATATAAATAAATTTATTATTGAAATATCAATTTGAAAAACAGATGAAAAAATTTTAAAATAAAATATAAAAACATAATATAGAATATATTTTTTTATATTTCATTAAAATT
The DNA here is from genome assembly GCA_903632075.3 of Acanthosepion pharaonis. Lineage (NCBI taxonomy): Eukaryota > Metazoa > Mollusca > Cephalopoda > Sepiida > Sepiidae > Acanthosepion > Acanthosepion pharaonis. The sequence continues at coordinate 30,708 of CAHIKZ030001432.1, read as the reverse complement.
TAAAAAAAACATTTCGTTTCATTTCAATTTCAAACCAAAATAAATTTTTTTTCTTTATATCAAATTTAAAAGAAATTTTGGAATTTTTTTTATAATATAACTTTACAGTTTAAAAATTTTTTTTTAATTGGACACTATTTATTTATTTTATATTTTCTTTATTTTTTTTTAATCATTTTAATTTCCTTCTTTCATTCATTTATGATTTTTTTAAATCAAACAATATTTAATTTTTTTTTCTCTTTTGATTCAAACTTTCTTCTTGTTCTTAAATTTTGATTTATTTATTTTTTTTCATTTCAAAAGAATTTTTCTAGCAAGTTTTGGCAAATTCAATTTTCCATCTTTTAACTTTCTTTTTTTTTTCTTTTTTTATTTTAAACATTTCTTTTCACAAATTTTAATAAGTGTATTGTAAATTTTATTTTTGTTTTTTTCTTTTTTTTTGCATTTTTCTATTTTTTTATTTTTTTTTTTTTTTTATTTCATTTTTTATATTTTTCATTCGTTTTAAAATTTTTTAAGTTTTTTTTTGGTCATATTTTTAAAATTATTTTAATTTTTCTGTTTTTTCCTTTATTTTTTAGGGTCAATGTGAAATATATTTTTTTCTTTTCCCAAAAAAAGTTTTTGTATATTTCTTTCATTTTTTTTTCTTTAAAATGAAGTTTTTAATAAATTGAATTATTTTTTTTTCTTTTGTATTTCTTTTTTTCCAATTTTCAATTCCTATTCATTTATATTTTTTTCTTTTAAATTTAATTCAAAATTTTATTTTCCCTAATTCTTTTTTTTTTTTCACTTTTTTTAATTCTTTATTTCACTTTAAATTTTTAAGTTACAACCTTTCTTTGAATTTGATTTTTTTTTTTTTATTTCATTCTTTTATTGGCCATTTTTATTTTATTTTTTTAGTTAAAATTGTTTCATTAATTTTTATTTTTTTGGAAACAATTTTTTTTTCATTTTTATATTTTCTTTCTTTTGTTTTTAAGGATTTAATCTTTTCCACTTTTTTTTTTTCAAAAAAAATTTTTCATAAAATATTTTTGAAAAAAATTAGCTTTTTTTATGATTTGTTAAATAATATTACCAGCTAAACATTTTTTTTAAAAAATATCAGAAAAAGATTTTGATTTTTGAAATATTACCAAAAAATGAAGTTAATAAATATATATATATATATATGTAAAACAAATTATATTTAAATGCCAGTTTGAGGATGCATTTGACTCGGCCAATATTATATAGATTTTTGAAACCTAAACTTTATATAGAAAATTTCTCATTTTTCTAATTGACTCTCCCTTTAATATTTTTTCTTCCGAATTGTTTTCCAAATTCTTTTTAATTTTTTTTTTTTGAAGAAACTTTCGTTGTTTTGTTTTTTTTTTTCTTTTTTTTTTTTTTTCCAATGGCTTTTTTTTTTTTTTTTTTTTTTTGTTTTTTTTTCTTTTCAAACTTTTTTTTTTTTTGATTTTTTTCAATTTTTTTTTTTTTGTTTTTTTTTCCAGTATTCAATTTTTTTTTCTTGTTTTTTTAACTTTTTCCTGTTTTCCTTTTTTTCAATTTTCTTTTCTTTTAATTTGTTATCTTTTTTTCTACAAAAACAAATTAGATTAAATTTCAAGAAATCGATTCTTTTTAAATTTTTCACCATATTTTCTTTCTGGATCTTTTTCTATTTTTCATTAAATTTATTTTTTCTTCATTTCAGTAAATCTTATAATCTTTTGATTTTTCAATTAACAATGCTTTTTCTACATTTTCTTATTTTAAATGTTTTAATCATTTAGAATATTTTTTTTCTTTTGTTAAAATGTTGAACAAAATAAAAATTATTTTTTTATTCCTTTTACATTTTTATGGCTAATCTGGAATATTACTAATAATCCTAATTTTTTTAAAATACATAATTTTTTCTTTACAGTTTTGCAACCAAAATGGAAATAGGGACATTTTTTTCTATCAAAATTTGAAAATTATTTTTTTTAATTTTCTTTCTTTTATTTCGCTTTTTCCCTTCTTTTTTTTTTCTTAGAATTTCTTTATTTCATCTTTCTTTTTTTCTTATTTTCTTTTTCTTTCTTTTCTTGTTTTTTCTTTCTTTCTTTCTTTCATTTCCTTTTTCTTTTTTCTTTCATTTTTCTTTCTTCTTTCTTTCCCTTTTTTCCTTTTTTCTTTCTTTGATTTTCTTTCAAACATTTTCTTTCTTTTCATTTTCTTTCTTTCTTCTTTCTCTTTCTTTTCCTTTTTTCTTTTCTTTCTTCTTTTCTTTCTTTTCCTTCTTTCTTTCTTTTTTACATTTTCTTTCTTTTTTTTTCCTCTTTCTTTCTTTCTTTTTTTTTTTTTTCTTTCTTTCTTTTTCTTTTCTTTCTTCCTTTCTTTCTTTCTTCTTTTCTTTCTTTCTTTTTTCTTTTCTTCTTTCTTTCTTTCTTTCTTTCTTTTTTCTTTCTTCTTTCTTCTTATTTTCTTTCTTTTTTTTCCTTTTTTTCTTTCTTTTCCTTTTTCTTTCTTTCTTCTTTTTTCTTTCTTTTCCTTTCTTTTTCCTTTTCCTTTTCTTTCTTTCTTTTTTTTCTTTTTTCTTTCTTCCTTTCTTTTTTCTTTTCTTTCTTTCTTTCTTTTCTTTCTTTCCTTCTTTCTTTCTTTTCTTTTTTCTTTCTTTCTTTTTTCTTTCTCTCTTTCTTTTTCCTTTTCTTTCTTTCTTACATTTTTCTTTCTTTCTTTCTCTCTTTCTTTTTCCTTTTCTTTCTTTCTTACATTTTTCTTTCTTTCTTTTTCCTTTTTCTTTCTTTCTTACATTTTTCTTTCTTTCTTCTTTCTTTCTTTTTTCTTTTTCTTTCTTTCTTACTTTCTTTCTTTCTTTCTTCCTTTCTTTTTCCTTTTCTTTCTTTCTTCTTTTCTTTCTTTTTTCTTTTCTCTTTCTTTTTCTTTCTTTTTTCTTTCTTTTTTCTTTCTTTCTTTCTTTTTCCTTTTCTTTCTTTCTTACATTTTTCTTTCTTTCTTCTTTCTCTCTTTCTTTTTCCTTTTCTTTCTTTCTTACATTTTTCTTTCTTCTTTCTCTCTTTCTTTTTCCTTTTCTTTCTTTCTTACATTTTTCTTTCTTTCTTCTTTCTTCTTTCTTTCTTTTCTTTTTCTTTCTTTTTTTTTCTTTCTTTCTTTCTTCCTTTTTTTTTTCTTTTTTTTTTCTTTCTTTCTTTTTTTTTTCTTTCTTTCTTCTTTCTCTTCTTTCTTTTCTTTTTTTTCTTTCTTTCTTCTTTCTTTTTTTTTCTTTCTTTCTTCTTTTCCTTTCTTTTTTCTTTTTTTCTTTCTTTTTTCTTTTTCTTTTCTTTCTTTTTTTCTTTTCTTTCTTTCTTCATTTTCTTTCTTTCTTTTCTCTTTTTTTCTTTCTTTTTCTTTCTTTCATTTTCTTTCTTTCTTTCTTTTGCCTTTTTTTCTTTCTTTATTTTCTTTCTTTCTTTCTTTCTTTCTTTTTTCTTTTCTTTCTTTTTTTTTCTTTTTCTTTCCTTCTTTCTTTTTTTCTTACTTTTCTTTCTTTTCTTTCTTTTCTTTCTTTCTTTCTTTTTTTTTTTTTCTTTCTTTACTAAGTTTCTTTTACCCCTTACTTTTCTCTAACGACTTTTTTCACGTCTTTCTTTCTACACTTATATTTCTTTTCTTTCTCTTCTTTCCTATTAGTTTTCGATCTCTTTCTCCTTTTCCTTATTATTTTTCTCTATATTCTTCTCCTGTTTCTTTTTCTTTTATCGTTGACATTATCAAATTATTTTTACTAATATTTACTTATGATGAGCATCTCAGCGTCAGGAAATGATTAGTGAGCTTGACTGATTGAACTATTATTACTAAGTATTCAGTTTGATCCACCCATGACCTTGTACCACATTTATTAATTGATAATATTTATTGGTCATATTTTTCCTTTCTTTTGCAATTTCAGTGCCAAATTCTTTTTAACAAAAATATTCCATACCGTTTATTCCATTAAACACAATCACAGATACACGCCTCTCCATGCGTTTTTGACTGAGTTTATTTTTCCAGGCTATTTTTTCCTTCCCTCCGCCAACTTCACAGAAGTAGAATACAAGGCCGCCTTTCCACTTGCCACAAATTAAGGAGAATTAATTCATTCCTGTTACATTACGTCAATGAACTGAAATAAATATTTCTGACATTTTAACTGTTTTGAGAATGGAAGCGTACATGTGTTTGATTGTTCTCTGAATGTTGTGTTCATCTGTGTGTTCGGATGAGTTAATTCCTTCACAGATTTGTGATTCTAAAACATTTTGTGAAGAAAAAAATGGCATAATGTGTGTTTCATAGTTAATTATTGTCCCTACTACGCCAAAGATAAGTGTTCGATTCCTGGTAAAAACCTACATTTCAAATGTTGATTTTTCAAGGCAGGAAATGCCTCCTAAATTCAAAAACTAACATGAGACAATCTTCCTTCATACTGTACAAAGCTTGCCGTAGTGCCTATCAAGAAAATACGTACAAATCAATACTAACTTATAAGTGAAAGATGTTGCAATGTTCACATACCTAGTAAGGTTGCAAATGCCCATTTTGAACAAATAAGCTCAGGAAGAGTCGATTCCGTTTCTCATATGTCTAGGTCTCGTCCCAGGTCGGCTACAACTGTATCAGGAAAGATTCGGATTTCATTAAGTGAGTAGCCATTGCTACTGTCGTTTGAAAAAAAAATGAAGAGAAGCTGTCTTGTTACGGTGTTACAGCTTAAAACAGTTTAGAATTTAACGACTGACAATTCGCGATAACAAGGATGAGTTCGAACAACATTTGGAAAAATAACAACACTTCTCGAAAAGATACGACGTTTTCAATAAAGATACATTTCTTTGAATAGAGTGTTCGGAAAGTAATTGCAAAAACTCGAAAATTACAAAAAAATCATTAAAAAGATAGACCTTTTCGGTTCAATTTAATAAAGCTTGTAATTTTAGATAGATAGATAGATAGATAGATAGATAGATAGATAGATATGAACAAACTGTGTGTGTGAGATACATAGATAGCTAGATAGATATGAACAGACTGATAGATAGATAATGAATTTAGATAGATAGATGATATAGATAGATATGAACAAACTGTGTGTGTGAGACTTGCCTATTTAGATAGATAGATATGAACAGACTGATAGATAGATAGATAGATAGATAGATAGATAGATAGATAGATAAATATGAACAAACTGTGTGTGAGATAGATAGCTAGATAGATATGAACAAACTGATAGATAGATGTTTAGATAGATAGATAGATGAATGATAGATAGATAGATAGATTATAGATATTTCGACATTTGATAAATAGATAATGATAGATAGATATGATAGATAGATAGATAGATAGATAGATATGAACAAACTGTGTGTGTGAGATACATAGATAGCTAGATAGATATGAACAGGCTGATAGATAGATAGATAGATAGATAGATAGATAGATAGATAGATAGATAGATATCCATAGATATGAACAGACTGATAGATAGATATGGACAAACTGTGATAGATAGATATCTAGAACTAGATAGATAGATAGATAGATAGATAGATATAGATAGATAGATAGGACAAACTGTGAGATATGGATAAATAGATAGATAGATAGATAGATAGATAGATAGATAGAAAGATGATAGAATATGGATAGATAGATAGATAGATAGATAGATAGATAGAATTAAAGTTTCATTTATTTTCTCTCTGCATAGATATTATATCCATTCATCAGTAGATTTGATTATAACATTTAAATTTGATTTCTTGCTATTAATTCCCTCAGTCTTAATACAGAATAATATAATTACAATGAATATTTGCCTTAACAACGTTATCCTCGCAAATTACATTGGTCAACGGTTTTTTTTTGGGGGGGGGGGTTATGTCAAAATATTACGCTGTTCCCCCACATCATTTACATAATTTAAAATGAGAATATCTGGCTAAATCCATGTCCCAGGCAAGCGAAATTAAATAGGCGCCATGTTGAAAAGATTTATTTATCAAAATTCGAACTAGATATTTAAAGGGATGTAGATTTTATAACCGAATTGAAAATGTTTCACATATGTTCATTACGCGCTTCTACTATGACACGATACATTTCAAGTTGCTAGTGCAGCTCCTGCCAAACACGATGTAGCATGTCTTTCGTAACATTCTCAAGTGCGGACTTAGCTCAATGAGAATCTACCCGGAAGATGGATCGAGCGTGCCAGTAATAATGACAATGTGCTGTTGAAATGGCCCCCACGTTCAACTGACTTGACACTTTGTGATTTTTTTTTCGATGGGGCTATATGAAAGGACAGGTCTCGTTTTTTACAAGACTCGAGGAACTTAAGTAGAGAATCACTAAAATGCTACTCATAATACATTGGGGATAATTGCAGAAATTAAAAAAACGTATTTATGAATAGAAAATTTAAATTCTTTTACTTTGTGATTAATTTATGTCTTATAATGTGACGTTATGAATGTAACCGTTTGTTTTAATTGTTTAACATTTTTACAGTCGTGTATATCGACTTGGGAAAGGATCATTTTTCAAGAATTGAGATATTTGAAAAAAATCTGGGTCGCAGTTTTATATTTTGAAAAGTTTCTATGGCGGCACTTTCGAGAAATTTCCTTCTAAGTTACTTTCTCTTTTAATAAATGTAGAATTCTTTTAGATAAAAGCTGCGGTTGAATTTATTTCTATGTATAATTAATGCATTTGATAAATTGTTGTGTATAAGATCCCCTAACCTAGACATTTCAGTTAACCTGATTAATATTCATGAGCGTTTCTTAATTGAAAAATGTTGAAAAACTAACAACATTTATGCTCTTGTCTATAAATATTGGTTACAAAATAAAATCCTTACATTTGCCTTGATAAAGTTCATCAAAGGACGAAACGCGTAGCCTAAAGTGAGTTTTTCCTTTTTAATTTATTCATTTATATATATATATATATATATATATATATATATATATATATATATATATATATATATATATATACAGTGGTCCAAAAGTAGATGGACAGTAAATAATTACATTTATTTTGAGATTACATATACATACAATTATATTTACTAACACAATTATTACAATGACAATTAAATTTTATTGTGAACAATAATACAAAACCCCTTAAATTTTATCAACGCAGGTGATCAAACTATTTTCCATCAGAATTTACAAAGCTTTGAAGTCTACCTCTAACGCTTCGACAAACTTTTTTGCACAAGTCTTTTTGGGTATTAATTTCTTGAAATGCATCTCTTATGTAATTTTACAAATCACCGACACTTCTTGGTTTTTGACTATAAACTTTGTCCTTGAGTACTCCCCAAAAGAAGAAATCCATTGGGGTCAAGCCTGGTAAACGTGCCGGCCAATCCATTTCTCAGGAAATATTTCAAGATACTCAGTTGTAATAATATAACCGATACCACATACTTTTGGACCATTTATATATATATATATATATATATATATATATATATATATATATATATATATATAGAAATTTTTATGGTGATGTTATAACATGCATATGTTATAATTTAGAATAAATATTATTTGGTCTACATTGTACTGAACACTCTTTTATTTTATTCTGCCTATACCAACCACGTACTTGGGTATATATATAACGTCAGACATTATGAAATGGAAAGAAATTCGACAATTATATGTTTATACATTCTTTTTTATAGATACAAATATTTAAGTAAATGGTCTGTTTATAATAAACAGTATTAAACATTTACTGGCCTGAATGTCCGAGAAATTTTAATAGAAAATATGCATCTACCGACCGGATTCGAACCCGTATCCTATACGGAATCGTCATTTAGTTTAACGGATTTACCGATTTAGCCACAGTAGAGCGTTTCGGTTAGCAAGGTCGATTTTACTGTTTTTAAACTACAATTCTCCATGATTTTAGAATGGTAGTTTAAAAACAGTAAAATCGGCCTTGCTAACCTATCTATGAAAATTTCTCGGATATTCAGGCCGATTAATGTTGTTTATTATAAACAGAGAATTTACTTAAATATTTGTATCTATAAAAGAACGTATAAACATTATATATATATATATATATATATATATATATATATATATATATATATATATATATATACGCAGTACTTATTGGAAAATGTCTTAATGTCAGTGATAAAGCTAATATTATTCACGGGTTTCACGCTTTTGCAATCATCAGACAAGTTTATCTGCAGATCGCAAAAGCGTGAAACCCAGGGTCAAATCTCATATCCATACAACTGAATATATATATATATCTATATATATATGGAAAAAAAGTGAGAGAGAGGGTGAGAGAAATATATAATGATACAAGTTAGATATCCATATAATGCTGCCTCACTGAATGTATATGTGTGCTGGCATGTCGATATTTCGTATATATATATATATATATTATATATATATATATATATATATATATATATATATATATATATATATATATATATATATATATATATATATATATATATATATATACAAATACATTTAAATAAAGAATTTTAAATAGGCATCTAGCATAAAAGTCAAAATTCTTTATGGAGACTTATTGATCGTTGATCAATGGATTAGAATAATTTTCAAAGTTTTCAATCGCCGAAGGCATCTCAGCACGACTTTACACAGATCAAGAGACGCCTGTCTTAGACGCCCTAGGCAGATGCTTAAAGCACGTCATCTGTTTAACTTGAAAGCGTGTCTGACGGTATGCGAGTGCCTCTACTTGTGCACGGGTAACTGTTTTTGTCTGTGCATGTTTGCTGAAGTCGGTGTCTTTGGGTGCTTTTATTTATTTAGATATTCACTAAACGCGAGTTTGTCTGGCACAAGGCACAACGTATGGGCCATGCTCTCTGCGTAGTGTTCAATATACGGTAGTGAAATTCCGCGATAACTTGGTTGGTAAACATTGCATCTCGGCAAGACAACATCTGAGCGAGATTTACTATACTAGCCCTTGTTCCGGAGCAAGGACACCGTTTTCTTCTCTATACCCTGCCACTTCAGGAAGTATTTGATGATGGTTCACCACAACTTCCTATCTCTTTACCTTTTATTTGTCTTTTTGATGCCCACCCACTGCCGTTCCGATATCCGTTGAAAGAAACTAATCAGGTAGGCGCCCTCCTCTTCCTCTTCCTTTTGCCTTCGATATGTCTTGTGAGTGTCAAATTTTCCAGGCCCCACTTCTTCATTATTTTTTTCCCAGAGATTTCATCTGTCTCTTTCTGATTATAAGTATGTCTGTCTTTTTCGTTGCCATTTTCCTTAAGACTTCTTTCTTGGTTACGCTTTCCCACCATGATATCTTCAGCATCCTTCTGGAGAAACACATTTCTCTTGCTTCAGGCCTTCTCTTGATTTGTAAAGAAATTCTTCGTTATTCACTACGTAATAAGAGGATTAATATTATATACCAGTTCAGTATGTTTTTTACGTTTCGTAGTTGTTTTTTTTTTTTTTTTGTTTAGTTTTTTTTTGTTTTGTTTTGTTTTGAGTTTTTTTTTAGGGGGGCTTTTCAATTCACCACAAGCAGGGCGATAATGCCATTAAGACGCAAGGAGCTACTGGGAGTGAAAGAGAACTAAAAGGTTTTAGAATGAACAGGACACGTATTCCTAAACAGGAAACAAGCGATAAACCTCTACTCCTGTTCAAAAGAACGGGGATCAGTATAAACCAGGCGATAGGCGAACTTATCTCCTTCTATTTTTAAAAAATAAATAAGTAGTAAAATAAATAATAAAACTTTTAAAGTTTAGGCGGAGACGTTAAAAGTGTATTGAAACGGAATTTAGAATGAACCAAATCCCAAACCTAAACAGAAAACAAGGGATAAGCTCCCACTCCTGTTTAAAAGAGTTGGGAGGCGTGTGAACCGGGCGATAGGCGAACCTATCCTTAGTTTTTGAAATGCATCTTTTGCTACTCCAATGCTAGTTCAGATGTTGGTATTGTATTTTTCATTCCACTGTTAAAAGTCCCCCTCTCAGATATTTAGACTTCTCTACCTGCTCGATTTTAATGTCTCAAAGTTACATCTTCGGGTTATTCTTTTCTGGAAGGCTAGAAGTCGGGAGAGAGTTTCAAGAGCGAGACTTGCAAGAAACTTTTCGTATAGAACTGGCAGTTACATCGAGCTATTTCAATTGTAAATTGATGTGACCTTGCCGCCAATCGAGTACTGTGCTTAATTCGTAAATTTTAGGTACTGTAGAGGAAAGTTAATGCGAACAATTAGCATGAAATTATTTATAGAAAAGATACAAAGTAATAGTACCATTACCAAAATATTAAAAGTCAGAGAACTGTCCTTATTCACATAAAACAAAAGAAAGAGCTGATCTGCTTTGTAATATGTAATCTCTTATACAAAATTGAATGCTGGGAAGATTAAAAAGATTAAGAAAAGACTGGCAATGTTGTAGTAACAACTATATGGCTCTACCTACAAATGCTGATGATATTATGAACTGTATAGGGGAGGCACGGTGGTGTAATGCATAGCGGCTCGGATTGAGAAATCGGAGAGCCGAGTTCGAATTCCAGCCGAATCCATTACATTCACTTACGAGCTAATACCCTTGGTATTAGTATGAAGTGAAAGTATGAATCCTCTTCTTTCTCCCCCAGCTATGGGTAAATAGCAGGACAAACTGGGTTCTATAGCCTTGGATCTTAACTGGTCTAGGAGAAGGGCAACTCTGAATTTTAAACCTGAAGAGGGTCGTTAAGGGGACTTTATGGCACACTTCAAAAAGTGTGGCTGGTTCTGCACAAGCCTTCACAACTAGAATCAAATGATTTGTGCAGGTAGTCTGGCTATCTGTTTCTAGGAATTGAGTCGCTTGACCCTCATACGGGAAAATCCGGTAATATGTGTAATTAGGACATTTTAAGGAGATAGAGAAACTTCAGTGAAACGTCTCCTATCACAAAGAGAAAGATTGAATTTCTGCGACAGAGAATGAGGAAACACAGCTTGGAAGATTTGAAGAAGAGAAGTCAGATAAAAACATCGAGGAAACTAATCGAAGGATCGATTGAATATATGGTAAAACAAAAAGAGAAACAATACAGGAAGTTGTGGAGAGCCACGATCACCCATGTTCTGAAAGCAAATAGCATCTAAATAAGAAGTAGATATAAATCATATATCCTGAAATATGACAGTACAGAGATTTAAGTGATCAAAAGGCCAAGTGCCACCCCAGTAGACGGCAATGATTTTTTTGACGGCCACATCACGTTGAAACATTGGTTCCCGTACCATCACTGAAGGTAAGCAAAGTCGAGCCTTTTCAGTACCTAGAGGAGTGATCACTTGGGAATACCAGGTGCTGTAAGCATTGATGTGCGGGTGGTGTAACAGATAATAGCTTGGAATTGTTAATCGGAGAGCCGTGTTCCAGTTTCACGTTGGTCTCGTTATATTCACTTAGGAAGGTTATAAATTTACCTATTCTCCCCACCCCCAGCTATGGGTTAATTAGTAAGACATGTATCTCTAAATCATTATTATCTCCAAAATAAATTACAATCTAAAACATATTTTACAGCTTTAAATAACCTGAAAAATGTCGATAAGCAGTAAAAAAAACGAATCAATTTATTAATATGCTGCAATCGTAATAAGAAATGTGGAATTTTTTAAAATCACTAATTGCATAAAATTATTTTATTTTCGTATGCGAAACGTAAACAAAGTAACTTTAAGACATGAATGGTCATTTTCTAAGCGTAGCTTAGATGTGAGATAAGACCGAAAGTATAGGGTACCTAGTGTGAATCGAACTCACTTTCCAGTTGTAACTGATCTAGCGAGACAGGCTTGCTAAACATTACACGATGCCGAAATCTTTTTTTTTTTTTGCTTCCCTGATCGCTCAATCTTGATTTTTTTTTCAAATCTAGTGTCAATTATTATCTATCCTACATATCCTCATAACCTGCCCTCACTTCTTTCTCTTACATCTATACAGCAACTTCATTCAGTATCTGAATGGCTCTTAGGCCTTTGTATTCTGAGACCATTTAAAAACTACGCCAATCTACGATAGTTTCCAGAAAAGATGAAACTGATTAAGTAGGGCTTAAAGCTTGTCCCATTCTTCTTTGCAAATGGTCTTCAGATCCGGGATGACTTTTGGAGATATCAATTGGATTTGTATTTTCAAATAACACCAGATTCTCGATTAGGTTTAAATCTGGGAACTGACTTGGCTATTTCAGAATATTTAGATTATTTTCAGTAAGCCATTTCGTCATAGATTTTGCAGTGTGATTAGAATCATTATCTTGTTGGAAGATCCAATCAGGAGGAAGTCCAAAATTCTCAACGGAAATCATTAAATCTGCTTCCAAAACCTTTTCATATTCTACAGCATTCATCCTACCATTTTTTACTGATATGTTGTCAGTATCTTTTTCAGAAAAACATTCTCAGACCATAATTCTGCCAACACCAAATTTCTCTTTTGGAACTGTGTTCTTTTGTTTGAAGGCATCACCATCTTTCCTCCATACATGATTTCAAGAATCACGTCCAAACAACTCAATTTTGGTTTCGTCTGTCCATAATACTTTTTCCCAATACTGTTTCTACTTATTCTTATATTCACGAATAAATTTCAACTTGACATCTCTGTGTCTTTTCAGTAGCAATGAAGTTTTCCGAGGGAAGCGTGAATTTAGATTGTTCCATTGCTGCTTGTTCGTTTAGCAACACAGATTCCTGATAAAAGTGAATCATACCGCAACACTTGACAAGTAACAATAGGATTTTGTTTAATTTGGCGCATAAATTTCCTCGAATATCGTGAAGAAATCTTTCGTGGAGCATATGTTCTTCTTTGTTTTTCATCAGTTTTGAGTTTTTTATACCTTGCAATGAATGAACTAATGGTAATAAATGGAATATTCAGGTTGTCTGAGATTTTTTGTAACTTTTACCTTCTTTCCAAAGCTTAACAATCAGTTCTTTTTGCGAATTTGTCAATTCTTTACCTCTTGCCAAGATGATAACCTTCTTGCACAAATATCAATTACAAAATGTTCGGTTCATATTTTTTACGCTAAAAATAACTACTGATAATATTATTGGAACATTCTAGAATATGCCACTTGAATAATCTAGAGTATTAAAACAATTTAAAGATTTTAAAATCTGAAATTTGCCTTGTACGAATACTTTTTTCACGCATTAAAATAAATAAATGGGATTTATATCTATTTCGGAACAAACCAAGACAAAGTCAGCAACACTCGGGAAAAAAAGAAGAAATGTCAAATGTGCAAGTGTAAAGATAAAGAAAAACGAAGGGCAAAATGATCATGACGCGCAACCGCGCAGACGGATGCATGCGAGCGAACACACAAACGCAGAAACGAGCGCGTGATGACACGCGTACAAATGCAAACAAGAACACAGAGAATACAGAAGAAAACTTACACCAGTGCACAATGTGCATAAAAGGAAAAATCGAAAAAAATATAGACAGTAAATTGCTGATACCCGCTGAAGTGTGGACGGACAGAGCAGCCTACGAAACTCTGAAGTCGAGATTCTGAAGGTAACGTTAATCAACTAAGAAACAATCTTTTACTCATATTAATCCTATAATATATATATATATATATATATATATATATATATATATATATATATATATATATATTTCAATGAAAAACAGACAACTTTAAGAGTCCATTGGTTATAATTTTATTTCACCAGGAATTTATTTTCCTTGGCTCATCAGACAGCACTTCCAAGGGTGAAAAATGAATTTAAATTTACATATATTTTTTATACACTTTTGAGGGATAGTATTAAGTTGATGCTTTGATCTAACATTGAGCTCTTTGGATTTCATACGAAACTCTGAAGTCGAGCTGCTGAAGGTAACGTTAATCAACTAAGAAACAATCTTTTACTCATATTAATCCTACATATATATATATATATATATATATATATATATATATATATATATATATATATATATATATATAGTGTGTGTGTGCATAAAAATAGTTTTAGGGGGCAGGTTCGTCACTCTAAACAAAAGAGAAAGTCTCTATAAACATTATGACTATGGTAGTTGTTAAATGTACAATTCAGTATATAGTTCCAAAATACAAACTTCAGGGGCGGATTCCTGACACCAAAACATGATAAAAGGCCATTGTTATACTTCCATACAGCAATTCATAATAAATATCCAAAATGACCTTTCCTTGCTTCTACACCCGCAAAATAAACAATAATAATAAATTAGAATAATTTCATTATTGTTTATCTTTTTTATTTTTTCCCTACCCACGATTTTTATTTGGTAACTACCAACTTTTTGGGTTCGTATTGCAATAATCTTATCCGTTGACTCAATACATATTAACGGACCTATATACTTTTATAAACTTACTATTAATAACTTAGTTTACTTTTCGATATCTACTGTATTTTAAATTTATACTCCAGTACTATATTATATTTATAATAATCTTGAACTTTAAATTTAAAAAGAAAAACCTGATGATTGGCGAAGCTATGAAACACTGAGTCGTAATGCAAACATAGGTATATGTGTCATTATTAATATATACTTCATAGCTGTTTTAAACTACATTGAGCACTGTTTTGTCTACATGATTGATTAAATAGTTATTTGCTAACCTGTGTATGTACGTAATCGCTCATATATATATATATATATTGACCATATCTCTTTTATTTAGATCATTTCTACATCTATCTCTGCCATTCTCTCTCTCTCTCTCTCTATATATATATATATATATATATATATATATATATATATATATATATATATATATAATAATATAATATAAAATGCTCAAACACTGATATTCTATGGTTTATAATTTATTACATTTGAATCGTAATCACGATCCAATTCATCAGACCTACAAATTCAAAAAGCATTATAGTTCTGAAGAATTGGATCGTGATTACGATTCCAATGTAATAAATTATAGCCATGGAATATTAGTGTTTGAGCCTTTTAAATTATATTCTTATTCTGTCCTGGACATTGAGTACTACCTGGATTCTATCCTCTTGGGAATTTATATATACACCACTAATATTATATATATATAAGCTGAACATATTTCTTATATTTTGTTCATACTGTATCTGCCAGAAACATTCTAATATGGACTATTCGTCTACTTTGTCTGTACAAATTTGAATATATTAAGCAGGACAACCTACAAACTTTATTTTTCTCGTGGCACAGACACTATACAATCTTCTTGCCCTTTTTTGCGGCCGATACTTACGTATACTATTGACCATTATGGTATAAATACTAATCACTTTCTTTCTCTTCGTCTAGACTATTCTTAGCTAACGGCGTCATCATGAATGATTTTCCTTTTATTTTACAATCGGGGCTTCATTAAAAGCTGTTCAATCTTTCGACTCTTTTTTTGTAAACTTGTCCATAAAAAGTTTTATTCTTACTTGAATTTAATTAAAAAGGACAGCAGATAAATGTTGAGTTATAATTTTATTTCTTCTTGCAAGATTGACTTATTTTTCGCTTTTTTTCTTTTTATTCCTTCCATATAACTATTTTCTTCACATGCTTTCGTTCTATTTTTTAATCTTTCTTTTTTTTTCTTCCATTCTTTCTTGCATTTTCCATACTTTTTCTTCAGCACTTTCATTTTTCTTTCAAAATTCTTTTATTCGTCTTCACTTAATTTCTTTTTCATTTTTCTTTCCTTCTTTTTTTCTTTCTTTTTCGTTCTTTCTTTCTTGCATTTTTCATGCTTTTTCTTTAGTTCGTTCTTTTTTTCTTTCAAAACTATTTTTCGTCTTTCTTTTTCTTCCATTTTTCTTTCTTCTTTTTCTTTCTTTCCTTCCTTTTCCCTACTCTTTTTTAGCTCTTCCATTTTTCTTTCGAAAATATTTTACTCATCTTCTCTTAATGTCTTTTTCATCATTTTGTTTTTCTTTCTTTCTTTTTTCTTTCATTTTTCTTTCAAATGTTTTTATTCATATTCACATTATTTTTTCGTCCTTTTTCTTTCTTTCTTATTTCTTGCTTTCTTTCTTTCTTTCATTTTTCTTTCAAATGTTTTTATTCCTATTCACTTTATTTTTTTCGTCCTTTTTCTTTCTTTATTCTTTCTTTCTGTCTGTCTTTTATTTTCCGTGCCCTTTCTTCATCTCTTTTCTTTTTCTTTCAAAATTCTTGTACGCCTCTTCATCTAATTTCTATCTTCTTCATCTCTCTACTTTTTTCTTTCTTTCTTTTTTACTTACATTTTAGCCACACCCTCTTTGCCTCTTCCTTTACTCTTTCAAGTTCCTCTCTTTCTTCATCACTTAATTTATTTTCATCCTTTTTCTCTCTTTCTTTCGACAATGTTTTAAATTCTTTCCTTTTTTTTTTTGCCTCTTCTTTTTCTTTCACAACACTTGATTTCTTTATTTAATTTCCATCTTTTTCGTTCCTTCCTTTCTTTCTTTTATCTTTCTTTCTTAATTTCTGTCTTTCAATAAATGTTAAACTTTTAGTTCGGAGTTAAGTTGTGGTAAATAAAATTGTAAAAACTCATGAGTACAACACTTTACTATGTCTTCTGAAAAGTTTTACAAATATTTAAAAATCTAACAGTCGTTTTTTTATGCACACGCAGAAAGCGTAAAATACGTTACATACACGCGTGCACTCAGACCCACACACGCACACACGCATACACCCACACACACTCACGCATATATATATATATATATATATATATATATATATATATATATATATGTATGTATGTATGTATTTGTGTATTTAGGTAGCAAATTCTCTTTTGGGCATGTCTTATTAAATAAATTACAAACATTATGTCTGCTTATTTTAGCATAATCCGTTTATATTCACGGATATTTTTTCCGTGTATCAAATGATGCAAGAAATGCACTGTAACAGAGAAAATCACTTTTATTTCCCAAGTACTTTCCACCTCTTTCTGAGGTCATCATCAGCGCTATAACTAGTAAAGCAAAAACTATGTGTAGTTATATTACTGTTTTTTTTTTTTCCTTTTTGCGTTTAAATACAACGGTTGACAGTTATGCTTTAGCGTTCATTAAATTGTGAAAATATTATCCCCTATGGATTTTTTTTTCTTTTATGTTGAAATGACATGGTCAAGCGCGAATTAAAATGTTCTTTTTATAGACATTTAGGAAGATTATTACAGTATTTGTAACTGATTCTATTCAGTGTCGGCTTGAATTTTTTTTTTTAATATAGATGGCTTTCAGGATCTGTAGTTTTAATTTGTTATTTTAAATTAACCAAAATTACGCAAAATTGTCTTGAAATACTAGAGTAAATTTATGCAAATATATCAAAATTATCTTCAACCACTCTTCTGAAAGGTCTTCTTGGTTAAGTTGGCGAATTCTGACATAATCTTGCCTTCAGTTAATCATTGGTGTAAAAAGGAATTTTGTTGGTCTCACACTCAACACATAATAGTCAAAGAGGTTACAGTCTTAGGAGTTAGGTTGCCAAATATAAAGGATGATGTGGTCGCAGAAATTGTCTGACAGCCATGACTGTGTTTTGCTTGGGTAGTATGGTGCAGAGTCATGTTGCTCGCAGTTTTCCAACAGCCACACCCTCTTAACCCGGGACAGCACTACTTAAAACATTTCATGTAGGCTCCTCTGTGTTGAGTCTGAAGCTCTCGCCAACAAATTTGGGAGTTCTATTCTAATCAGAACGATCAGAGCGTGTTTTTTTAAGCTGCCATACATTCATAATCACCATTAGATTTATCCAACTCTTTCCGAATCCTCTGCACTATCCTCAGATTGGCACCAAAACACTCTGAAATGTTCATATTGGCGCTTAAGTCTCGAATGCCAAGCAGTACAGCATGCCGTTTCCAAATTACTGTCGAAGTGAATTGCATCATGGAGATATTTTTCTCACAGTCGGTTGCCAACTGACCCTACTATATTGCGCAGTCCCCAAAATCAAAAACAAACAAATATTTTCATGGTAACTGCTCCGAGGAGCTGCTTTCGCTGGTTCCCAGACTTCATGAATTTAAGCGTTCTACTAGGCTGGCATCTCGCTCTCACCCTTTCACTGTCGAAACTGTTAAATGTAGCCGTCGATTCTAGTCCAATAGCTTCATGTCTCGCACCTCTCGCCTGTGGAACTCCCTCCCCTCTTCCTGTTTCCCTGATAGCTATAATCTCCAACTATTCAAATGTAACGTCAATCGACGTCTTCAGATGCCTTGATCTATCCCCTAACCTTCTCTTCATCCTTTCCTCTATCATTCCTATTTGCTCTAGCTCCAACTCTCTGTAACCCCTTGCGTGTCACTGGCTTCCCCCTTGCTTCGGGGGAAACGCTTAAAAAAATAAATAAATAAATCTAGATATGTTTGCTATGAAAAAAACTTCAGATCTCCATTGGACTTTACTGCCCATTTGCATTTTAGTTCGATTGGACTGTAGTGAGTACGGCTATATAGTAATGTCTGCTGAGCATTTTGATAAGTTTAATCTGTTAATAAAACGCCTTACTTCTTATCTCTCGTCTTTCTGGTTTCTTTCCTAGAAAACTAACAATGATCGAAAGCACTCGGAAGGTGACACATTTTGACAAGTTTCATTATGAGTTCGCAAATATCAAAGACAAACCTCAGCAAAATGTTCAACAGCGTTTCTTGTAAATAAGCTACTCGGGTAGAACTTTCATCTCACAAATGGAATACAAAGGAAATGAGGGTGGTTTGTTACAATGGGCGTGGCAGGGTGGGTCTTAGCTTTGGAGGTTAGAACGGATGGAATTGAGGAATTTTCCTTGAAAATATCAACTGAGCAGAAAGAGGCTTACGACTTTTCGTCAGTGAGGAACGTGTTGTAGGGGGAACAATAATGTGTCACCCACAAGAACGCAGAGACGCATTTGGTGTTTATCAAGACTGGAAAATGAAGCCTGGTCGGCTCCTGACCACATATGGCACCGGTACTCCATTTTCGGTCTGATCTGGATTTTATAAAGGTAGGGAATCGCAGAGCAGTAAGGCATTTACTGGATCGATACAGGGAAACATTCATTTTTCTAACACATTTTTAGCAATGGATCGTTTGAATTTAAGCCCCAATAGGCGTTCAATGCACAGAACGTCCCTGAGGTAACATCCGTGGATTAGGATTGGTGATAGTTCTAGGTCCGATCGACGATAATGAAATATCACTAGTTTACTTTTAGTGATATTGAATGACACCAGCCGTTTTTTTTCCCAAATGGCCTGTTGTCCGGGGAGATATCAGCTATCAATCTCATGACAGTATTTTTTTTTTTTTTGTTTTCGTCAGAATCCATATTGTACATTTATAAACTTACCATTCATCCCTGCATTGAATATTCAAGCCATATAGGGTCTGGTCCTTCCACTCTACATCTCGTAGTTCTTAACAAAATCCAAAGAAGCATCTGTAATTTTATCAGTCCTGGCCAAGCATCTCGACTTCACGCACTTCCCCCTCGCCCTGTCGTGGCTTCCCTCTGTCTTTTCTATAAATATTTCCGTGATTGTTGTTCTAATGAGCTCTCCACGTGATATTAAGCAGACGAGATTGGGTACGAGGTCTCATCGTTCTAGTGTTAAAATAGCAAGCTGTAACTAGAAGTTCTGTTCTAACAGTTTCTTTTGCGCACTTCTCACCTGTGGAACTCTTTTCAGGTTTCTTTCTTCTCTGCCACTTACAATCTTAAAAAAAGAAATAAATGCAATGTCAATCGCCATCTTGTCTTCCTGCCACCTGTTCTTTTATTATCCTTTCTCGCCATTAACCACTTCGTTCTGCTTGAGGTTAAATTATTAAAATAAAGATTTATTCAACTACATATGTGCCATTTTAACTGCATGTCCCTATCTTTGAAATATCTTCCCCATTCCATCCTTCTAGAACTTGCCATTTTTCTGAGTGAGGAACTTATTCGGGTGGTTTTTTTAAAGTCTTCTAGAGAACTGAAGTTCTTCCCGTTAATAGAATCGTATATGGCTTAAAGTAAGTGTAACTGTATTTTCTTGTCTATAACACGAGAGATGTTGAACGAAATATTAAAGGCAAGAACGTTGTGTCAAATACACGTTTCCAGAAATTTTTACTCGGCGTTTCTTTTTTATTTGGAACAGCAAGATTCCAAATACCCTCAGCACAAAAAATTCGAAAATAAGTTTTGAAACAGAAATTTGGAGAAGAAAAATGCAATGGCTGAACATCCGGTTTCTTTCTATTCTTTAATATCGTGAAAAATTAAATATTTTATTGAAATATATATACGATATTGAAATTTTAATGGATAATGTGGTACAACTTCTTTTTTTTTTAAATTTACATAAGGATGCCTTTACTACGGAGTCATATTAAACTCAAGTATGCAATTTATTCTATTTTTAGCTTCAGAAACACGTGGTTGTATTTTATTGGATAATATGATACAGTCAGTTATGTGCCATGCATGATACACGCATAGACGATCATGTATCTTTCGATATATCACTGACAAGGCAGATTTTTCCCCGCAGTAGGTTGCCATTTCTTTCTGTGTTAGACCAGTTACCATCCAAGGATATAGAACCCGGTCTGCCCTACTATTTACCCATAGCTGTGGGGAGAAGACGGAGATTCATACCTTCCCCAAGGAAATCCATTACATTCACTTACGACTGGAATTCGAACTCGACTCTCTGATTCCTCAGTCCGAACCGCTATCAATTACTCCACCGTGCCTCCTTTTCAAAAGAACTTACATACGGATGATCTTACTACGAGATCGTATTATACTCAAGTAATTTAGCCCCTGTTTTTAGCTTCAGAAACACAGGGGCGTATTATGCAGAAGTAGTATTATACAAAAGAAAATAAGTTCTGCCTACGGAGTTGAATCACCTACATCTCCACTGTATTTCAAGTGTAAGGGGATTTTTTTTACTGACACATTTCCTAAAGCTGAAATTTTGTGAAACGGGCAACGCATGGCTCTCCACTACTTCCCTTCCTTTGTGGCTCTAAGCAATGTTTGATGATTTATCAACCCACTTTCTCCTCGCCCTACCATCCATGTTACGTTCTCTTTTGTGTGGCATTTCCATTCAAAGAGAGGATCATATCTCTCCACATCTTCCTGTCATTTGTTTCTGTTTACACATTTTACGATCCGTATTTGTGATTGTTCAGCTATCCATATCTTCTTTTATTTGCCATATACCTTCAGGATGTAGACGATCATACCCCTCCACTACTTCTTATCGCTTTTAGCTCTAAGAAACTCTTAACTCTTTGCCATCCACCCTTGTCTTTGTTTTGCCATCCAAATACTTCTTCTTTAAAGCGCAATGTCCCTTTAGTACATGGGGGTCATGGCTCTCCACAATTTCCTGTTTTTTTTACGAAGTAATTCATTTTTATCATCCCTCTTTGTTCTTCTTCCATTTTCCATATGTTCTTTTATAAGCCCTCATAATGTGGATGATCATGGTCCTTCACTACTTCCTGTCCTTTGTAACACTAAGCAATTTTGACACTTTAAAATCTATCCTTCTCCTCGCCCTATTATCCATGTGTGCTTCTTTTTTTCCTTTCAAAAAGATGATCATGGCTCACCACAACTTCCTGCCATTTGTTGCTCTAAGTAACTTTACATTCTTTATAATTCCTCATTGTCTTTGTTCAGCTATCCATATATTACTTCTTTTATATGCCATGTTCCTTCAAGATGTGGACGATCATGCCTCTTCACTACTTCCTCTACAGCGCGTATTGTAAGACATCACAAAATTCTTAAAAATTTCTTTTAATTATGAACACAGATCTATATTGTATGGACATTATTAGGCATTAGCTAGAGATTGGGTCTTTTATTGAGATAATCATGCAATACCACTTAGAAGGTAATAAAAGGAAGTTCGAATCATCCTTGGTTTTATATTCTAACCAGAAAAATTATAGGTCCCTTAACACTTGATGGTATCAGGATAAATGCAGATAATAATCTTAAGTTCTTGGACAGGGTGTCCTTTTGTTTTACACACAGGGACAATGGATTGAGGCACGGATTAAGGAATCGAACAGCCGAGTTCAAATTCCGCTCGTGTTTATTATATTCATATTCACTTACGTGCTAATACCATTGGGAAAGGCATGAATCCACTTCTTCTCACCAGCTATAGGTAAATAGCAAAACAGATTGGATTCTATAGCTGTTGTGGCTTTGTTAAGGCCAGAAATAAACACACAAGAGAGGAATTGAATTAAACAAATATATTAACAGAAACAGTAATACAAACATATACAAATGAGAGTGTTACAGTATGAATGTTTGGTCCGACTGTCAGAGCTAACTGTTGAAAACCTCCCTCTCCAAAAGGCAGTACCTGCTCCTATTTATAGCTGGGAGATTCCATGCGTGCGCGGGTAAATTACTATAACATTAGCCTTGACCGGCAAGCAGTCTAGGAGAAGGAAAACGGTGAATCTAAACCAACCTAGAGATTTTGGTTTGGTTTCAACGTTTTCCTTCTCTCTTCCGTCAGGTTATCTTGCTTTAAAGACATCACTTCTACTGCGTCTAGGTACAAGTAGCGCCCCTACGACTCTAATGCGTTACGGGGTTCGTGATCGGGATGGCTTCACTTAAGACGGAGCGCACACACTCAAATTATGAGGTCACAATTAAGAAGGTTTAAGCTAAATATCTTCATGTATGATAATGTTAAATCCTAACCTCTGAAGTTAACTATTTCCTCTCGTTTTCAATGACACCAGATTAATTGAACGGTCCCCAGCTTCTCCCGATATTAATCTAATAACAAAAAAACCTGTGATGTATCATTAAAAGAGATGTGTATGAGAATGGAAAACAATATTCAAGCGAATATAACTCGGAAGCAATAAAGTATTAAGTGAGCAGCTTTTCTTTTCTATTGTATCGGAGATTTGATAATGTTTAAATCTTGGTTTTTCGAAACTTTTATTTGTTTTCATTTTTATATATATATATATTTTTTTAAAAGACCCAATTCAACCAAAATGCCGCCGGGTTTGTGAGATTGCTTTTCACCCCGTTATGCACTAATATCCTCATATCATTCCGGCTTTTCTTTTTTTTTTCATGTCATTTTATTTTTATCTGGACTGAAACTTAATGAATACACAAGGAAAGTGTGTGAAATGCGAAAAAAATATTAGTACATAAATAAAATTCTACTGATAAGGAAAATGTCCGTAAGCAAAAAATGAACATACATATGTATGTATGTATATATATATATATATATATATATATATATATATATATATATATATATATGTATGTATGTATGTATGTATGTATGTATGTATAAGCTACATGTATATGTACTGGGTTATATGATTCAATAGTTGTGTATTTGGGCAGCAGACCCTCTTTTATGCAAGTTTCGTTAATATATACAGGGTGCGGTAGAAAAATTGTCGTATAAATTACGCAAAAAATGAAAATAGCACTGAAATCGAATTTTAACAGATATATTTAGGAAAATTATACATAAATTGTACAGAGTTAAATTCTTCAATAATCATCATCAGGAGTGCAACTAGATGAAAAGAGATGGAAAGTACTTGGGAAATAAAAGTGATTTTGACTGTTACAGTGCACTTCTTGCATCATTTGATTGTAATACAAGAAAAATATCCGTGAATATGAATTTATTATACTATAATTAAGCAGATATAAGGTTTATAATTTATTTAATCAAACATGCCTAAAAGAAAATTTACTCCATAAATACACACCCACGCACACACAGACATATATATATATATATATATATATATATATATATATATATATATATATATATATAAATGTTTATGTTTAAGCAACATATCTTCATTCAAGAATGTTTGAATAATATGGACGTAATATGTCCATTTTTTTTATTGTGATCCTCTCCAATTCACTAATCGTCTTCTTAATATCGATATTAATTTCATTAAGGATGGTGCAATAGTATTTTTCTTTTTTATTTTCAATTTTCATTTCATTTTTATTCTTCCAGGTACTTTCCGTATCATCCAAGATAATTTTCAGGGCTGAACTGCTAAGACAAAAGATTGACGTAAATGATAGTTGTGATTTTTTTGTAGACACGCATGACCGCGTTCTTTTATAATTATTTAAAAATTAACTGTTGAAGCTATGGCGTTTTTTACATGGTTTTGATCTAAGGGAGGTAACTTTAATTTGTATCATTTAAATCTCTTCTATTTTGCTTAAAATCATTACGATTATATCATTTAAATCATTGTTGCTCTACTCAAAATTAACTTTATTTAGTTTTGGTTGTTTGCTCCTTATATTTTGTCTGAATTTTGTATCCTTTTATTTTTGAAGATTTTTTTTTCAACTTTTCTGTCTGAATTTTATATCGGTATCCTTTAGATAGATATAGATAGATAGATAGATAGGAATTAGTAACTAGATAGATAGATAGAGAATTTGATAGATAGATTTTTATATAGATAGATTTTTTTTTAAACAGATGTGATAGATAGAAATGTAATAAATATACAGAGAGAGAGTGATAGATGATAGATAGATTATAGATAGAATAGATAAATAGATAGATAGATAGATACATACAAAACTTGTAATAAATATACAGAGAGATAAAGGATAGATAGATAGGATAGATAGAATAGATAGTAATAGATAATAGGAATTAGTAACTAGATAGATAGATAATGATAGATAGATAGATATAGATAGATACGAACAATAGATAATAGATAGATAGATAGAAATAGATAGAAGAAAGAAAGAAAGAAAGAAAGAAATGTTGCATTCACACTAAGATAGTAAGTATAATGAGGAAAGACGTCTTTTCTGAACTGTACTTTCTAAAATACAAATTTTCTTCCCGAGACAATTTGGCAGTACTTTCTGCTGAGCTTTGCAGTCATTGGTGTCGAGGATATGCATTTGATTGGAGGTGGCAATTTAATTTCTTTCAAGTTTCACAATTTCATGGCTGTGAGAATTTTGCCGAAAGCTTCGAGCAATGTAATCAACGCGGAATTCAATCAGACACGAGAATAAACGAAGAAAAAAAAACCTACTTTCGTTCGGCGGAGTTTATTTTCTAAAGAATTAAAAAAAAAGTCATTTTACAATATGTAATTTCTGCAGTGCAGAGGGATAACAAGTTAGTTCCACAAACCACCCTGCAATTCTTTTAGGTTCGATTCTCACTAGATAATAATAATACACCTTTATTATTACTAGAACTAAACTAAATTATAGATTTTTAAAAATCGTAACGTGGGCTTCTGATCGAAGGACATCATTACAGCAGTGGTATTAAATTCAGATGCGATATAAATTCAAAATGTACTCTATGTCACTACGGCTACAGCCGGGAAGTATATCAAGAAAATCTACAAAGTAACCAAAAAATCTCTTGGCGTTTTTATTTTTATTTATTAGATAAAAAGGTGTATAGCAAATTTGACATACCGTTAAAGTAATACACATCAAGCATTCAAAACATTTTGGCAACGGGTCTCCAGCTGCACAATGTCCCGATGGTAACAATCAGTTGTCTTGGACACAAAGAAATCGGTTAGTGCCTGCTGCAGTCTGCCTCATTTGTGAAGGATTTTTTTAGTTGGTTGTCCAGGGAATGGATGAGGTGGTATTTGCTTGACACAAGGTACTGGGAATAAGTTTGATTGCTTAGTGTTTCCCAACCAATCGTATGGTATCTATGGTCAATCATCCCACATAAGGCCTGACATTGACATGAAGGAACGATATACCGTTTCGATTAACTAATACTGTCTCCTTCTACTTCAGTGGCTGTTGCAGACGTTACAACTACAGCGAGTACAGGTTCGAAGTGATAATATTTATTGTACGTGAATTGTACAAATGCGGCAAAAGGCCAAAAGTGGGGAATGGGGAAAAGGATGGTCTTCTTCTGTCTTAACATTAAACTTAGCTAGCCACAAACACTGACCCAAACATACAAATAATATTTCTTTCACTAAAACAACTCATTCTTACTTATTGTTGTGGATTCCGTGAATGGAATCCTGCACAAATAAATAAACAACGCCAGAAATTGAGATAAAAAATAAGTGTATTAAACGTAAGAATACAGACTTGAAGTGAAGATTAGTAGTCCAAGAATGCGGGTTAGTAGAAAGGATATGTACAAGTCTCTGTAAGTAAAGCCGTAATCATCTCTCTGGACTCTTGTATAACTCTCTGAGAACACCCTGTGTCTGTCTCCATATCTCTTAACCTGTCTCAACGTATCTCCACGTATCTCCACGTATCTCAACCTATCTCTCTGTCAGTATAAGTATACTTTGGACGAGTCCATCTTATGTAAAAAAAGGGGAGAGCCCCACAACACTTACCTTTCTTACCTTATCCACCATAATGCCTCAGAAACTCTATGAAATCCTAATTAGTCCTCATATAAACAATTCATTGTTTGTGGCCGGATGGGGAATAAAAATAACAATTTAAAAATCTAAAAGCCCCAAGGAGTATTTACAAATGTGTACAAAACTATATACAAGAAACTAAGCAAAATTTTATATCCGGGTTTCTCTTATATCCGGGTCTCTTATATCAGAGTTACACTGTATAAAACATCCATACACCGCAAGCACTCACTCAAACACACTCATTCAAACACAAAAACAGTTACGAAAATCACAGCCGAAACGAAAAACGCCCCGCTCCCACCAGAGAACTGATATCAGTATCCACCTAAAGATGGAAAGGATGGGGAATTAAACCAAAAGAAAAATAGGGAGAAAAGGGGGCCAATGAGCATACATACCCTAGCTAACTAAAGAGAAGAGACTAAAACTAAAACGACCTACACTAAACTATTAAGGGGAGGGTTGCCATTGTTCAACCCAGCATATCCTCCTAACCGTCATCAAAATGCCACTCTAAGTCAGCACCTTTCACTCGGCAGAGACGCGCAAGACTCCCCGACTTTTCGTCAAATTCCCAGGTTCGCAGTGGTGTGGTTTGATCCGTTAGAAGCAGCTTGATTCGTCCCAAAGATACAGATCATCATCTTGCATGTATGTAGAGGTTTGAAGCTTAGGGTACCGTCGTGCCAACCAATATCTGACACGCTTGGGAGTGTCCTACATAACCCACTTTTCGTCACTGGTGAGCACTCGATCAAATCTAGGTACATTGCTGTGCCGATAAAACAACAGGATGTCAATCGTTGTTGCTTCTTGGCTACCGACAGTGTGTGGGGTGCCCACTTTCTCAACTTGTACGCCTTCCCTATTTCATCAGACAAGCGCGCCATAAGTTTGTCTGTTATCTTCTTTTATGGCCACCTCCAGGGTCTCATCATCTAAGACATGTGTCCGGTCACTGCTGGCTTCATTACAAATCTCCCGCCTTGAACTTCTTGAGCCAATGCTTTGCGGTGCGTTCACTCAAAGCATTATCCTCAAAAGCTCTGCGTATTCGGCGACGTGATGCGCCTGCGGACAAACCAAAGTTATAAACCAGACAACTTCGAATGAGCTGCTTCGACACCGCCATGTTTCCTCGCCATTGGTCGAGTTATGACTGATGTCTGTGCGCAATGCACTGGCATTGGCCAAGCGCAACGTCTCCGCCCGGCGCTGGCGCGTAATGAACTCATTTGCATATTAGTGATCACTTCTTGCCACACGACGTAAAAAACGACGAGGAATTTTTTTAGTTACCTCATACGTGTAGTATGGGACTCTTCCTTCTCGAATTCAGACAGCATAATGCGTTTCAAATAGATCGGATCTGAATTCGTTTTAAAAGGATAGAATTCATACAAAATGTGCCAAATTAAAAGATTCTTTTATCAAGAGTATTGAAAACAAATTCCTCAAAATAAGCATGCCAGAAATAATCACAACATAAATTGTAATGAATCAACCTTCATCGATATTTTTCTTTCAGTCGAACATCTGAAACGGCGCGCCTTACGAAAGCACACCGGGTCTCAAAGTTTAAAAGAACGATCAGACATGATTTTTTTTTTCGCTTTCTTTTTTCTGATTTAAAATGTTTTTGTTTGTTTTTTTGTTTTTTCGTTCTATGTTCATTAATGTCTTACTATTATTTTTGGACTTGGTGATTTTTTTTTTTCTTTACGCATTTTTATTTAGTTTAGGGTTGCTTTTCTGTGGAATTGGTACGCGACTGGATTACCATCATCTCTCGATTTCAAGAACGTAGTAAAAGTTGAAGGCCAGGAAAAAACTCCCTGGAGATAGATATTAAATGAGTTCTTCACGATTTAAATATGGGTAATGGGAAAAACTGGGAAAGTGCGACGCCATTGGAAAGAAAAAAATATCCTATTTGATCTCGTAGTTACACACCGGCACGCATATATATATATATATATATATATATATATATATATATATATATATATATATATGAATGAATAAAAAGACATTTTTTACGTTGAAACGTTCTTTTTATAGATAAAAAATATTTAAGTAAATGCTCTGTTTATAATAAACAGTATTAACTGGCCTGAATGTCCGAGAAATGTTTATAGAAAATATGCGTCCTCCGACAGGAATCGAAACTATGCTAGTACGGAAACTGGCATATAGCCTGACGTGCTTTACCGATTTATCCAAGAAAACTGCTTTTAACACCAACGATGAATTGAGGGCAAAGTTTATAGCAGTATTGACCAACTTATGCAAGGAGACCGTCCAGAAGAGTGACAAGAGATTCTGAAATCGTCTAGAGGCGGCGGTTGAAGCCAAATCCGATTGTATTCAATAAATTCACTCTTTAGTATTTCTAGATATTTTTGTATCATTTTGCTAAATGTATCTGCTCAAATTCGATGTCAATGTTATTTTCAATTCTGCGTCATTTAGACGACAATTTATCTATCGCGCCCTGTATAATGGCCGACTACTGGAGTACACCGTTTGCTAAGGTGACAAGACAGTCCTTTTTGCAGATGCCTGTTCAAGTAGGTTTGTGGTTATTCAACACTCACTGACCCTCACCTGTCTTTTATATTGGAAATATATTAGTTACAGTTTCTGGGAGAGAGCAGATAATCTAGAGTGTTGAATAGCCACAAATCTACTAGAATAGACATCTGTAATAAGGACTGGAAATACTAAAGAGTAAATTGATTCAATATAATTGGCATTGGCTTCAAACACGACCTACGCGTCTCGTATGCACGAGTTTGTCGTTGCTTTGAAATTTTTCATGCAATAAAAACAGACTATCATTATTGTTTCGTCCGTGTATTGGTTGATATATTGAAATGTAATTGTCATCTTTGATAATGGTTTATGTAAGCCGAAAGCTTAGATTGGATTTAAACATGTATCAATATGGGGATTTCCTTTCGTCTTTCAACGATAATGTGGTTAAGATTATCAGACAATATGAAAGGAACTTACTTAAAATAAATAGACAAAACTTGTCTATATTATTCAATGAATAATTGCTGCCTCTCTCTCTCTCTCTCTCTCTCTATATATATATATATATATATATATATATATATATGTATGTGTGTGTGTTTGTGTGTGAATGTCAGCGATCAATTATGGGCTCTTCTGTAGTTTATTGTTGCCTATCGCATACGACAGCAGTATGTCTCGCAAAAAAAGATCCAAGCCTGCAATGAGGAATAGAAAGTCCCGTGCAAATGAAATCAGATCAAAGGGCAGCCAGAAGAATCTCCAATGTTGAGAATATGAAAAAACTTAGGGACTCTCAAACTCCTGAACAAGCCGTAGCCCAAATCAAGAGCCCTCCGTTAGGTCTAGCTTAAATGTCGCACAATAAAAAGCTAGTATATATATATATATATATATATATATATATATATATATATAGATATATAGATAGATAGATAGATAGATAGATATATGTATGAAGTAAAGGATTTTTATTAATCCGACAGTTTGCTTATCACAGATTAACCCGACAAATTGTTTATCACGGATTAGTCCGACAGATTGTTTATCACGGATTAGTCCGATAGATTATTTATCACATATTAATCTCACAGATTGTTTATCACAGATTAATCCGACAGATTGCATATCACATATTAATCCGACAGATTGCTTCTCACAGATTAATCCGACAGATTGCTTATCTCAGATTAATCCGACAGAATGCTTCTTACAGATTAATCCGACAGATTGTTTATCTCAGATTAATTTGACAGATTGCTTATCACATATTAATCCGACAGATTGCTTATCACCAATTAATCCGAAAGATTGTTTACCACAGATTAATCCAACAGATTGCTTATCACAGATTAATCTGGCAGACTGCTTATCACAGATTAATCCGACAGATTGTTTATCACGAATTAATCGGACAGATTGTTTATCACGGATTAATCCGACAGATTGCTTATCACAGATTAATCCGACAGATTGCTTATCACAAATTAATCCGACAGATTATTTATCACTTTAAAGATATGAGTTGTGGTACAAAATGTTATGTAATTTATCAGTTTAAATGTTATTTTAATGGATACT